>JAPDSC010048737.1:12656-26678 GCA_026290005.1 Latrodectus geometricus
GGCTGAACTTCTTGAATGGTAAATCCGTAGTTTTAAAATGCTGCCAATGTCCATAAATCACAGACGGACTCACATTCAGTCTCTAGCCACTTCTATCTGACTTTATCTTGCCTCTAGTCCTCCAATAGTTCGTCATCGAAATTGTTCTACCAAATTATGCCTGAAGGACATTGTTACAATTTCGCTTTAAAAAATTTCAAATTTCAGACACACGATCGTCACCTTATTATGAGACATTTACTTTTATGTTCTTCCCAAATGACGTATTTCGACAACAGCGGCACTATTTGGCTGTCACTATATGTCATATTGTTCAGCTCCTTTTATTTACCAACATATTCTAATTTGGCTTATTTTTGTACATACACCATATTAAATGATATTCGATATTCAACATAGATTTAGTTGTAATATCTGTACTCGTCTAATTAAGTTAGAACCATTCTTTATTAAATCATCAGTTGTAACTTCAGTTTTTCTTTATCTTCAATAATTATATGTCACAGGAAGTATTATATAACCATTCTATAATACTTATACAATCAAAATTTTTAATTAGAAATAAGACCTTACTCCTTAGAATTAAAAAAACTCTGATGATCGATCAGAAAATATTTGAATTTTACAGATAAAGCGTTGTGAGTGAGTGCATGGAAATTTTCAAAGTTTATCACCTCCTGCACTGTAATATTTCTATTCTCATTAAAAAAAAGTGTATAATGCAGAAGGAAATATGTTTTAGATTTCCAAACCACGAGCTTGAACTATTGGGCTATTCCTTACATTCGAATCGAAGCCTTATTAGACGCAATATTTATCATTGCATCGATGCTTCATTGGAAGCATTATTTATCATAATATAGCATACCATATTCTCCAAACATTTTCTGAATATCGGTATTATGAGATTCGATTTTCTTGTTGCATAAAAGGGTTAATAAGGCAGAGACTTATGGTTTAAAGTGGATTCCAAACCACTACAAACATGTTGAACAAGTTCGAACCACTAAAGCTGTTGAATCGAAGTTAAGGCTACCAGCCATTCGATTACCATCTTGGCCATTTTATGGTATTATGGAAAAAAATTTGTTACATTAATCTAAAATGTAATAAAAATTTAATTGTATAGTTCAAGAATTTGTTTTAAGTGGTTGACATCTATAAGTTTATGGAAAAAAAGATTAATTAAATACAATCATCTGAACATTTTATCATACCTTTAGTTAAAGACATTATCAAATGTATAGTTAGAGAGAAAACGTCCTTAAAAAGTGGATCGAAGCACTTTACAAAATAAAATAATCTCTACTTTAATCAGAATTACATTAAAAATTTAGATAATTTCATTTCTATTTAGATACAAGTGTTTACTGATATCAGTAGTCAAAAGTAAAAATGACATAAGAGGTTTTAATTTCCCCATAAGTGATTTTTTTTCTAGAGAACCTATTTCTTAGCAATTAATGAAAAATGACTCAGTCTATAGTGAAGCTACTAATAAATAAGAACCCGATGAAAATGGAAGAACCCATAAATAACTACTAAAGGCATCATAGAGGTATTGTAAATAATATATAGTTGACTATATTTTTCTATAATAAAAAAAATCATTTCAAAAATATTACTACCACTTTAACCATTATCTGGCTTAAATAAATTGTGAACGCAAAATTGTGTTCCATAAAATATTTTTTATGTAAGCGATAAATTTTATAAAAATATAACCGAAACACAGCACACAATTTGAGGTGGTAATAATGATATAAAACAAATTATGTGGCAAAAAAAGGAAGAATATTTGTTTTTGCTTCTTTAAACAAAAGGAAGCTCTTTCAAGATAAAATTTCCTATTTTCGTTTGGAATGAATTAAAAAGACTAATTTGTAATATTTGTTTTTAAGGAACTTCAATCTAAGATTAAATTTAAGAGTAATTTTTTCTATTTGAAGCTTTTGGTGTATACAACGCGTTTCTTTTAAATATTTATGTTTTTAAATTTCAGAATGGATGTTTTTAATTTAATAGTATTATATATTATTAGTAGTATAATTAACTTAAATTTTTAAATCAATTTTTTAAATTTAATTTAATAGTATTAAATTTGAAATTGATTAAAAAATTTAAGTAAATTTGAAAACTTGTATTCTAGAAAATTTTAAAACTCGAAAATTATACTCTAAAATATTTTAATTACCATTTTTCACTACTAAATTTGAAGAAACTTCTTTAGATAAATGGAAAAATAAAATAAGACGATTACTTTGTTTATGAAGTCTATCATAAAAGTTATCCATTGACGCACTTTCTCTTGGATTTAAAATTATACCGGATTTTTCGAAATTACATGTCAGTTTTCGACCACGGTGGCCTGGTTGGTTAGGTCACTGCTGTTGTTCTCGTTACTAAGGCAATGAGTTCAAACCCCTATCCAATCAGAGATTCGCCTCCTTTACTAACTGTGAAAGGGCAAGTAAAATATGGCGTTTTCGCATAGTCATCTATGTGAAATTATATCTAAGGGGTGGGGCAAATCTGTGGATTTTCTGATTTGTCTTTGTATCTAATTTACGAAAACTGTTTTTCAAATTCATGACGGCATGCCCAAGGAGTGGCTTACTTTATAAAGTTTACATCCCTTGAAATGCACTTCCAGCCCTTGAAAAGGGAAAATGCAAGTAGTGGTCATCGGAAAACATATATTCGAGGTGTCAAAATGTGAGAAAACTAACTTCCATGCCCTAGTAAAAGGACAGAAATGTTTGGAATGGAGAATAGATTTTAGCCGCTGCTAAGCAATGAAAATCTCGTCTTTACTTTATTATGTTTTTAGCAGGCACTATTAACAATTTTTTTATATATGAATGAGGTCCCTGATCTATGCAGTTTTTCCAGAAGGCAAAATTTATAGAATATTCGGACAACAGCCTCGGACTATTAGATTATTTAATATGCTGCGTCAAAATTTAACAAAAAACAATTATATACAAGTTTGTGTTTAACGGAATTTTAGTGCATAGTCTTTGAAAGGAACTAATCTTTTAGGATGTTTATGATTTTGTGAACAAATATGCATTTATTTTTGCTTATGCCACCAATGAGTAATATTTTAGAAATCGACAAGTAATTATACTTTAAATTTAATTTCATTTAAACATATTAACAACATGAATTTTAAAATCATCTTTGAACCTTTTTTTTACTTCGGAACACTGACATGTATGATCAAGAAAAAGATACCCAAATAAGTGGAACTGCACTATTTGATTAAATGATTAGTAGCACTTTTTTTGATAAAGCTTGAAATTCAATAGTTTGATACCAAATAATTCACTAGATATGAGAAAAATCAATAAAAAAGCTGTATATTAACAAATATTTAATGCGAAACAAAATAAAACTAAAACGCCAAATAGAAAAAAACAAACGTGCGCACAGAAATGTAAAGAAAAGAACATATGCAACACTCTCATTGATTTGTGAGCTAGTTTCAATGCTGATACCTTATGCAACACATTACAAAAATTGTACCTTTACCTTCAGCAAAGCAAACTGACAGAAAATTTTCTTAGATTACAAGTAGTATTTTTCTGAGTGTTCCAAATAAAACTACACTACTGGCCATTAAAATTGCTACACCAAGAAGGCGACATGCTACAGACGAGAAATTTATACGAAAGGAAGAAGGTGCTGCGATAGGCAAATGATTAGCTTTTCAGCGTATTCATACAAAGCAAGCGCCAGTTGCAACACCTAAATTGTGTTTAAATGAGGAAATTGTTCAGCTGGTTCCTCATACACAAATTGCATTTGAACGTTGTTGCCTGGTGAAAAGCTGTTGTGATGCCTCGTGTAAGAAGGAGAAATGCGTACCAGCACGTTTCTGACTTTGATAAAGGTCGAATTGTAGCGTACCGGGATTGCGGTTTATCTTATCGCAGTATAGCTGCTCGCGTCGGTCGAGATCCAATGACTGTTAGCAGAATATAAAATCGATGGGTTCAGGATGGTAATACGGAACGCCATGCGGGATCTCAACGGCTACCTATCACTAGCAGCCGAGAAGACAGGCATATTATCCGCATGTCTGTAATGGATCGTGCAACCACGTCACGAGCCGTGAGTCGAGAAACGGGGTCGTTTGGAAGACAACAAGTGTCTGCACGAACAGTTCGACGACGTTTGCAGCAGCATGGACTCTCAGCTGGGAGACCATGGCTGCGGCTTCCCTTGACGCTGCGTCATAGACAAGAGCACCTTCAATGGTGTGATCAACGACGAAGCTGGGTGCACGAATGGCGAGACGTCATCTTTTCAGATGAATCCAAGTTCTGTGTACAGCATCATGATGGTCACATCCGTGTTTGGCAGCATCGTGGTGAACGCACACTGACAGCGTGCATTCGTCATCGTGTTACTGACCCATCACCTGGCGTAATGGTATGGGGTGCCATTGGATACATGTCTCGATCACCTTTTGTTCGCATTGACGGTGCTCTAAATAGTGCACGTTACATTTCTGGTGTGTTACGACCCGTGGCTCTACCATTTATTCGAGCCCTGCGAAACCCTACGATTTTAGTAGGATAATGCCCGACCACATGTTGTCGGTATTGTACGGACCTTCCTTGATACGGAACATGTTCGGCTGTTGCCCTGGCGAGCACGTTCTCCAGATCTTTCACCAATAGAAAACGTCTGGTCAATGGCTGCCGAGCGACTGGCTCGTCACCAAACGCCAGTCACTGCGGTTGATGAACTGTGGCATCGTGTTGAAGCTGCATGGGCATCTGTACCTGTACATGCAATCCAATCTCTGTTTGACTCAATGTCCAGGCGTATAATTGCTGTTATTACTGCCAGAGGTGATTGTTCTGGATACTGATTTCTTAGGATCTATCCAGCCAAATGTTTTGAAAATTTAATCACTTGTTAATTCTAGTATAATATATTTGTCCAATAAATATCATTTTGTTATCTGCATTTCTTCCTGGTGTAGCAATTTTAATGGCCAGTAGTGTATGTTGAAATTCAAACAAAGCAAATTTGGTATTCGGACAAAATGATGAATTAAGAAAGAAAATTTGCTTACAAACTCTCTTTTCTTCATAATTCTGGGAACAACACTATATATATTGGTATTTAACACTTTGATATTAAATCATTGCATCTCTACAATTTTATAATTTACTTTTCCCCATATTATGTTTAATTTTAGAGATTGGAGAATTCACTTTCTAATTTTATCTCTACATGCATTTTAAGTCTTCTTGGAACTCTACTTGATACTTATATATGAGTTATAGAATATTCTACTGAATTAAATTTTAAATATTATAACACGTGGACTCTAAAGGAATTCCAAAACTCATGCTTCATAAGAAAAGTCTATGAATTCTTTTAAAATATATTTAATGCCATTATACTAGAAACTTTGTCCTTTACTTTTTAATATAATAATTTGAATTAAAGTATTTTATTTAAACAGACACATTTGAAATAGTTTCATATAGCACCAAATGCGTCAAAAAGTACTGTTTGAAATATTTTATCAAATCATCTTTCTAGTACTATTCAGTTTTATCAATATTGTACAGATTTTTTTAATTTTACTAATTTTAATTTCATTAAAATTATAATTATTAATTACCAAATAAATTATTATTATTAATTACCAAATAAAATAAACCAAAATAACAAAAAGTATCCAGAAATTTTTTAATTTTTTATTTATTTCTTTAATTTTTATCTTACCTTATAAAAATTAATTTGTGTACAAAAATAATAAGATATTAAATGGCAAAACCATATGTTAATCAGGTATAAAGCTATATTCATTGATTTCAAAACTGAATATTTTTAAAATTGCTTACAATAAATCCTTTACACAAAACTTTCATTATATTTTTCAATATTCAATAACTTTGTGCTTATCTAAGAAATTAATTAAGAATATTAAATATCAGAATATTTCATTTCAGTTTCTAATTTAATAAAAACTCTGATGCACTAAAACTCAAAATTTTAATTAACTAATATCATTTAAACACAATATGCTTACTTTACATTAGTTAAAATCTGTTTCCTTAAAATCAATCCTGTCAAAATAATCTTGTAAGCAAAAATCATTGGAAGTTGAAGTTTAAATAATTTGCATAAAATAACAATTAATTATTGCTTCAAAGTTTAAACGCAAAATGGTAATCAATATGGAAAAATAATGTTTAAGCAAATTAAGATAGATTTTGGACGTTTTTTGTAAGCACTATGAAATATTTAATACTCCACAAAGAATTGGAATAATAAATATTTCTTCATTAATCATCATTCTTTGAATAGTTTCAAAATTATTTATGAGCTTATCTTAAAACATAATTTATGATATTTTTTTCGAGTATACTGAACTCGCAAATTTATTTTTCAAATTGAATTTACAAAAATAAAGATATATTCAAAGCTTTTTCAGACTCAGAAATTCGAATTCATAATATTTAAAACGATTTTATTAGATATATTTCGTTTCTGAAAAGAATATTAATAATACAAGCTCTTTTATTGAATACATAATTTTATTAGTTAGTATTTTTATACACACTATACAAACAATTTTTTAAAATAAATGAATAATCTGCTTTCAAATAACATTTCATTGCAATAAATATAAGTTTAATATTCTTTTCAAAAGGATTCTTGTCAAAAGGCTTTTTTGAATTTAACATTTATAACAGATAACAGTATGTAAGCAATAAAATATTTACATACCTATCTACTTACATATAAATTGCTTAAATAAATAATTTTATACTTTAAGATTCTAACAGAATATAAAACTAAAATATGTTTAAAATATCTACATCACATTTTTAAAACATCTCTCGTAACTAGTCTAATAATAAAAATATATTATTATTTTCTTTCTTTAAAAGGACTAACGTATCTTCTTTTTTGTATACGTTAAATTGAATAAAACATTAATGATTGGGATCCAAAAACATTCTTAAATATATAACTTGTTAATATTTGTATAATTGAATACAATTAGAGGAAAAACCATTCTCACAAACGAAAATTGCTTACTACAAAGATAAACTACCTCAAGTATTTATCACTAGAACACTCAGCAAACAAACAAATAACAGAATCCCAGAGAAAACTAATTTGTTTTGACATGTTAAAGTATTTACAAACGTATCTACCAGTTCCTAATAGCTATCCACATAAACTACTTGTTCGATACCTTGAGTACAAGAATATAATTCACCAGATTCCGATTTATATATCACTTGTAGTTTGATTGTGTTCAGCCCCTTCTGTCAACAAAATAGGGAATAAACTTTGAACATAAATCCTTCTTGTGAGAAGAATCTTATTGTCAGATAACATTCAATAAGAACTCCTTCAATTTTTGGGAATTTATTTACGACTCGAATCAATTGAAAACTATACCTATATGTGTATTTATATGTATATGACACGCAAACCATTAAACATTTTTACCACTGTACATATTCCATAAATCAATTTATTTACATCTAAATACTAAATATCTGTAAAAATGATTTGTGTTTCTTCACTAAAGTTTTCCCCGTTGAAGAATTATATTAATACCAATTTTAGTTTTAAAATTTACTGGCATTTCTTAAACATAAAACAGATATATATGAATATTTATTTTTTCTAATTTCAATCCTATTTAGTTAATGCTTTGTAGTGTTAATATGTTAAATAACAAGGCATTTATAGTTCATTTGATGTTTTTTGTAAATATGGGTTAACATTTAAATATGGGTTAACAGTTAATTGTAAATATGGGTTAACATTTTCTTCTAAATCAATAAATTTTTTCATAATTGTACATTTATACATTTAATTTAACAATCATAGATATTAATGTAGTTTTTCCATCTAAATTTTATCCGAATGTACCAAATTTGAATAGAGAAGAGAAAGATACACCAAATACAATGAAACTTATATCTGGATGTTGGTCTCCTACTAACTTAAATAAAAGCTATTTCATTACGAGATTTTGAAAATGGCTTTTGTAACTGATTTAAAACGTAATTAGTGCTGATTTGAATCCCATATAAAATTGCTAATTTTATGACGTAATTAATTTTAAGACTGTATCTTCCTTTTCTCGCTCCAAAAACGGAAGCTTTCGCTTTCTTCCATTTAAAACTGTCATCCATTCGTAATCGTTAGGAGTAAAGAAACATAAATACGAAATCAAATCTTCCTTTTGTCTAAACTTCACCACAGTAATCTCTAAAATGGGAATTTATTGCGCATATTCCCCATCAGATGGGGAATCAAGCTCAG
This sequence comes from Latrodectus geometricus, assembly GCA_026290005.1. NCBI lineage: Eukaryota > Metazoa > Arthropoda > Arachnida > Araneae > Theridiidae > Latrodectus > Latrodectus geometricus. The sequence goes on from JAPDSC010048737.1 coordinate 20,976, forward strand.
TTATCAATTAACTGTACACTGTCTCATGAAGATCCTATTGGCAGCAGTCAATTATGGTGTGAAACAAATTAAAATTAGAATTAATTATATTCTTGTGTTGTATTTGTTATATTTTTAGATTTGTTAAAATAAAAGGCTAAAAGGCAATATGAGTTGCTATTATGTGAATAAGAAATCATGCAACCATAATTCTGATGCTACAGCACCTTTCTTTCTACATTCCCGCAAGTTACTTTTAAAAAAATAACGGTAGTAACGATTTATTTATGCATTTAAATGCGGATAAAAATTGTCCCGACTTTAATAGTCATTTAACTTCAAAAATTTTAACTGAAGGGAACTTTCGATCGTTAACACCTCATTCATTTCGTCAAATCTATGTACAAGATCTCATTTTCTGATGGAAAACTGCATTTTGAAAAGCCTAGATAAACAATATCATAAAAAAGTGTATGTATGTATGTATGTATGTATATATGTATGTATGTATGTATGTATGTATGTATGTATGTATGTATGTACGTATTAATAGTAATTAAAGTACCTTAACCTTCCACTATGTTCATGAGAATATTTTGTTTTTATTTTTTTCATACAAATTTCAAATCATGAGATTTTTCCACATACCAATTCTGAGTTTGTTTTTCTTTCCAAAATTATTAACAACTTTTGTCATTTTGTCAAATGCTTAATTTTAAGAATACCATTTCTATTTAATAATAATATAAAGTTTATTTAAATAAATTAATTTGGCATCTCATCATAAACATTTTATGTCTCTAAGTCATGAACATATGACTAAAATAGGAAAAGATTTTACAATATTTTCTCCTTTCATATTAGGCAAGTATTGTTTTGAAACAAAAATTTCAGAATGAATAATTTACTATTATTTAAACATTTCTTGCAAATCTTTTCTTTTTCAAAAAGAAATCTTTTCTTTTTCAAAAAAAAAACTTTTTGAAACTAAATATTTTGCTTAATTCTTTAAAACTATTCGAAGTTATATCATTATTACTTAAAAACAAATTATTTGGGATATCATTTATAGTAATAAAGCCGATATGTTATTGAAATTAGCTTTTTTTTCTACCAAGTTGGTTAAGCTCAATTCTCAGTTGTAAAACATAGCTGGAAATAAATACTACATTAACTTGTATCTAAAAATACTCTTAATTTGACTTCTTAGGATTTTATTTTCAAATAAAATAATTTTTTATAAAATCAATATGACATTCTAAAGTTCTTGATCAATAAAATATAAAAATAACAGATATTGTGGATTTAACAGCAATTTTGGAAAGTAAGATATTGATAAGACAAATACATTAAAGAAAATTATCTTATACTTTTCTTTAGTATATTTATAGTTAAAAACCAATATCTTAATATTTATGTATATCAAGGTATGTACATCACTATCTTCAAATTAACTAATAAAGTTAAAGTAAATTTTAGCTATTGTAAATGATTTTAGCAATGGTAATGAATGAAAAGTTATTTTGCTTTAATCACTCACAATAATAACATTAATAACTTTAAAGTAAAAATAAATGTACAGTATTTAATTGCTTAATGTAAAAATTAATTTAATTTTTAGCAAGTGTAAATGAATACATAAACATTCTGTTCCTTGCTGATATTTAATTTTTTGCCAAATCTTGAGAATAATATTTTATAACTTACTTGTTTCTTTAGTTTAATCTGTTCTTAAAAATAAATTGAAGAAATGTGAAACTTTAAAATTATGGTAAGAATCATTTTTGGAAGAACAATTTATGTGAAAAGTATATAAAGTAAAACAGATACATCTCTACCTAAATTTTTAAGGACGATTCCACTAGAAATTTTCAAGACGTTTATTTTCATGTTTAAAAAGAAAAAAGATGATTAATCTTCCTAAATTAAACATTAACACTGAAATTAGAATCCTCGCTAGTTTATACCCGAAGAACTTTTTACCAAAAATTGTGTAACATTTTCTCTCATTTTCGTTAATTTAATGAGATTTGTATGTTTCCACGAGGCTGTCTTTATGACAATATTGGAATTGAAATGGGAAATGTGATGTGAGGTTGCTATGGTAACGAGAAGAGGGGCGCTTCAGTAGAAAAGGCAGTCATTGGCTCAGATGGTAGACAAAAATAACAAATTTCAAAGAAGAAAGCAAGCTGAACTTGATATATCTACACATCTAAAGATATTCATCAGTGCAGTTTATACCTGTTGATATCAGACCACCACTTGCTGTTTCTTTGGTTCCAAGTAAATATTGCATTTATTTGCATTATGATTATGTTAAAAAAGTCACGCAGAATTTAAAATTACTTTTGAATTATATTATTCCTTCATTATATCGGATAATTTGATTATCAGATATCATGATGAATAATTTACTTTTGTTTTATAATATAAGAGCATTATAGTGTTAAAAGCGTGTTCCAGTAAATGTATATATATATATAAATAGCAATGATGTATTGCATTTAATTTTTATTTACCTCAGCTTAATAATTAAAAGTTGAAGAATTATTGACAAATAGTATAAAATATTCTTATATATCATTAAAATTATAGTAATTTAAATTAATATTATTTGAATATTAATGGCACCACAAATTATTCATAAATTGCTTCTAGCTACTTGAAATAATTATTAAATGAAGTTAAAAAGTTTTTTATTTTAAATGTGGCTTTTAACTATCATTGTTATTTCTAAGAATTGCAACATATAGTCAATTAAATACAATAGAGAAACATTATTTTTTCTTAATAATACGAACAATTTAATAAAATAATTGCTTTTCTAAAAATTGGTACACAAAACCTTTTTTCACTGCAGTTCCAATTTAATATTGCTTTTAGCAGTTCAAATATGACAAATTTAAATTTGATACTTAAATTTCAAAGAAATTAAAATATCTTTAAATTCCAGCTTCGAAAATAGTATATAAATAGGAAGTGAAATATTTCATTTATAGCTTAATTTACAAATTTTTACTATAAATATTTAACATTAATTTTAACATAATTCTTCAAAGCTGTTAAGTATTCTTGATCAAATAATAGATATAGATTATGAAAGATAAACAAAAACGATAAAAACCTATATTCCTTCATTCTGCGTTAAGTTCGCGCTAAGTCTACTAATATTTTTAAATAAATATATTTCAGGTGTTTAAAAATTATCTCAATTTCTACATATTCCTTTGAACCAGAATTTCTTTTACTTATTGAAATATTTTTCTGATAAGAATATTAATTTTTGTCATGAAAGTATGCATTAAAAATTCAAAATATTTAAATTTTTAATAATTATTTTAAATTTAAAATTATTTATTTTGTTATTAAATTTACAATTACAATTACTTATTTTTGTCAAAAAAGAATACACATTAAAAATTCAAAATAGTTATTCATTTGAAATTTTAAGATTCTGCTGTTAATATCAAATATTGATTGATTTTAAATTTAAATGATTGACTTCAAATTTTTTTAACTTTTTCTGATTCTCAAAATAATTTAACAATGACACACATAATGAATTGATTCAATTTCATTTTCTACTATATTATTTATATTTGATGTAATAGTAATGCATATATTTTTCTCTGCATACTTAAGACACAATTCAAAGTATTTATTTATTCAGCATAATTAATAAATTTGTAGCTTCTTTTTGTGTGCACAACTTTTTGATTTTTTACTAGCTTTGAACTAAAATTATCAATAATATTGAATAATTTAATTTCCATCATCTAAAACTTACCAAAATATTTTCCTTCTACAATAGTCTTAGTTCTTTTTTTTTTAGAAAATTTAATATGATATAAATAAATTATATAATATTATTAAATTTGAATTAAAAATTATTGAAATCTACATAGTTAATTAATAATCAAAAATTTCAAAAAGTAGATTCACGATACACTGTTTTTAACCATTTAAACGTAAAATCTCCACAACTCTTTTTATTTATTGTTAATTAATTTAAAGTCCAAAATATTTACAATAACAAAAATTAGATTAGAATTAAGAAAGCTAATATCATAATATATATAATTATTTTTGTTAAATTTTAGATTATACATTTTAATTTATTGATATTACACAGCCTTTACTTAAAATTTGAAATTTTTCACCAAGAATCTTTCATTAATTAGAAGACAAATATATATAATGTGAGTAATAGGTGTATTGCAGTATTTCATTAGATTATAAATATTTATGCTTTAAACTATAAAAGAGTAATTTTATATAAATTTTAAATATATATCAGATTTAAGAAAATTATATTATTAGAATTTCATCTCTTATAATATTTTTCACAATAATATAGTTTGTGAACTAAAATATTTTTCGTTATATAAATGTATACAAAAAGAATTCCTATTTTTAAAATATGAATTTTTAAAAAATATGAATACTTCATGTTGTTTAAAATATTTCACATATTCCAGTTTTTCTGATTTTGATCAATTTTTCACAATCTCAGTTCAAATATTTAATTATCTATGTATAAATTTGTGTCATATAATTATAGTCTTACAATATTAAATGAGACAATTAATACTAAATGAAATCGTTATTTTAAAACAAATTGGTAAAACGAAATTATATCCATTATTTGGTGATATCCAAATTTGTTCATTATCTAATACTCAAATAGTTTTTAAAAAGACTTTTTTTAATTATTCATGAGAAAAATCTTCCACATGTCATAACCTATTAGAAGTGTAAGTTACTTAGTGATTGATAGATAATTTAGTAAGAGTATTGAAAACGATCTTTATATTGCTTAAGATTTATTAACTGTCAGTTATTTTAATATACATGCACTTAATAATGATATTGGATTATTATTTGAAGAGTCATTTATCAAGGTTTCTACAAAAGTGTTAATTAAGTTAAACTACGCGTTTTTGACTTGAAAATATATTTTTTTTACTTCTAAGCTAAGTTTAGAATCTTTGTAGCTATATTTCTTTTTTTTTTCTTTAGCTTACTGTAACATAACAAATATCAAGGTAATTAAAATGTCTTAATTCAAATTAAATATTATAAGTATTTTGACTAATAAAGGAAATGATGAAAATATCAATAACTACTGATTTTATCAAATTAAATATTTATGCTTTAAATCAATAGCTATACTTATATTTTCAAATATTTATGTTTTCACGATGGTGCTTTTTCATTCATCAAAAAATCATACTATTTTGCAAATTTATTCTCAATAAATGAGAACTAATTCGTTATCGTAATGCAAAATAGAAAAATTAAAACTTTATTTACACCTGTATTTTTCCATTATTAAATTAGTAGTTATAACGATAAAAATGTTTTTACGCGGTTAATATTTTGCTGTTAAACTATTAACAACTGTAAATGTTAAGAGAATTTCAGGAAATGCACGATTTATTTGGTCCTACACTAAATTTAATGGCTAACTCCCCTAGTGCAGAGTAGAATAGTATATTAGGTCCCGTTTGATTATTCATTCAGGTAATGCATATCTCAGTGAAAGCTTTGTATGGAAAGTAACTGGTTGGAAAATAGAACTTTGCACATATATAATACTTACGCAAATCAGAATATTTAAAATGCATTGTTAATCTATTTAAAATGTGCATATTTTTATCTTTAGTTTCATCATTAAGTTATTATAGATTTTAACATCCTAAGAATTAAAATTACATTTTA
>JAPDSC010048737.1:39865-54256 GCA_026290005.1 Latrodectus geometricus
ATATATATTTTTCATATATATATATATATATATATATATATTAATAAAAAAGGACAGTAATCATTTTTGAGAATAGTATGAATTCATTTTAAAAAAAATTCAAGATATAAGCTTAATGGAAAGAAAATTGTCTAAATTTTCATTTTCAATTTATATATATATATATATATATATATATATATACAGGTGGGTATCAAAATAATGGAAACACCCTAGATTTTGAAGGAATTCTTTATTAATATGGCGTAAGACGCTTTTGACAAGTATATTCGCCAGGGAATCGAATCGTACAAATTCTGAATAGAGCTTAGATGAATATTGTACCATTCTTCATGGAGATATTGTAAAAGTTTCGTGAGAGATGCCGGTGGAGGATATCAATTCTGGATTGAAAGCTCTAAAATAGACCACAACAGTTCGATTATATTGATGTCTGGGGACTGTGCAGGCCAATGTAGGTGTTCCACTTCATCCTCATTCTCATCAAACCATGATTTGATAACTCTGGGTACATGAATGGGGCATTGTCATCTTCAAAAATTCCATCTCCTGCAGGAAACATTGTTTGCATCATGGATGGACCAGGTCAGTTAAAACTTTTCTATACTTCTCCACGGTGATCCTTTCTTTCAGGGTTACCAGCAGAAAGCCATGATATGGCTGCCCATACTACGACCGATCCATCTCTATGCTTGACAGTTGGAAGGAAGCAATCAGGATCATACGCTTAAACAGGTATTCTCTAGACATGTACCCGTCCTATTGTCGGGAAAAATGTGAAACATGATTCGTATGACCATATAAGTCTTCCACTTAGCCATAGACCAAGTTTTGTGATTGTGGTACCACTCTACACGACGTTTGGCATTAGCATCTATGACAAGTGGCTTGGGAATTGTTGCTCTGCCGTATATGTTCTCTTTATGAAGGTATCTCCTAACTGTAATTATTGACACTTGAGAATCCAGTATCTGATAGACGTCTGGGGTCACTTTGGTTGCCGTTGTTTAGACATTACAATCCACTTTAATACTCGGTGGTCTCTTTCACTCAGCTTTTCCTTCCATCCACTATTTTGCTTTGCTGAGCTCGTCTTTCCTCGTTGTGTGTATACTGTCATGACTTTAGACACATACGTCTAGAAACGCCTAAATGTTCGGATGTTTCGATCACTTTTGCTCCAGATAGTCGGGCTCCTGCAATTTGGCCTCTCTGAAAATCAGTGACGTCTGACATTTTATGCTTCTTACAGAAATTCAAAACGTATACAACTCTGCTAAGGCTCTATCATAACCAAATATATGTATTTTTTATATTAAAAAAATCTGGTTGCTGAAATTATATATTAATACAAAGCAAATTCTTAAATATCTCTTTTATTCACAAGGGTTTCCATTATTTTGATAATCACCATACGTTTTGGAATATGCTTAAAATAACTGCTTTTCTAGAAAAATGACATTTGCTTAATGTTTAACGATAATAGAAGAACGAATTTTTATTTTAAATTAAAAAAATAAAGGTGTTTCAGAAGTTTGAAAAGATTATTTACTTACCTCTACACAGTGTGCTCAATCATCACATCTGATTTCCTTCATGTATCATGAATATCTTAAATTGTCTTTGAACTGTGTTCTTCAATTGATTTTTTCTCATTGCCTTAAATTGTCTATGACGACTGTAGTTACAAAAAATAACCAAGAGAACATGGTTATGTGCTCTAATACAAGAGGACATGAATTAGCCTTAGTCGTAAAATACATAAGTGTGCAGTCCTATCTCAAAAACTAAACAAGAATTGGAAAGAGGTCAATGACAAAAGAAAAGATAATCAGAGATTTTGTACTAAACTACACCTCACTCGAAGATATGCAAAAAATAATGATGTAAAGCTTGCACTGCTTTTTACGTGAATTCCAAAGCAGTAAAATAACAAAAAAAGCAGAAAGAGCAACTAATTGTCAGTAGTCAAATTTATTGTCTCTCAACTTGCTATAGCTGCTATATATATTTAGGTTCTGTCACAATAAATACCTAAAGGGAATCTCCAAAAATATTCCCTTTCGGCGGCGCTACATGCTGTAATAGTTGTTTTAGCAAATACATATTATATACGTTTTTTCTTCGCATGCTCGTAACACATCTTTTTTATTCTCCAATACTCTTTTCATAACCAAAACTTTTGACGTTTCATAGAGTGTCAGACAGGACTTAGAACTCTTCATGCATACATATACATAATTTATACAAAATAGCATTCCAAAGATCAAAATCTACAAACTCTATAAGTGTGTATCGGATCATATAACACTTTTTCTTTATAAAAATTCTTTTCAGTTTCCGAAGAATATAAATTTTAAATCGTCTAATGAACTCATTCCAGAGACGTTCGATGAAGTTTATGTTTAGAAAATATATATTGTTATTTTCTTGTTATTCTTTATCACAATAATTTGTCCTACAGTTAGATTTCCCACGAAGAATTATTTATTATTTGCTAACATATCTTTTGCCAAATGGCTGAGTAAAAGAAATGTTACAAATTTACCTTATAATTATAATCTACTTATTAATTAAGTCTGCAGCAAAAATTACTATTCATAGATAAATTTTAATAAATGTCATTAAAAAACACTATTATTAAATAAAATATATTAGAATTTATACAATTATGTTTTTATTATAAAAATATTTTTGTTGCGGATAAACTAATGGATTTTCTTAAAATTTATTTTTCTTATGATTGCAAGAAATTTATAGAAAAATGTGGTTGTTTTTTTAATCATTTATTTTAAATGTTTATATATGCATTCCTATCATTCTTACATAGTTTTGATAAACACTTCAATTTAAAATAGATTTTTAACACGCTCAGAGAATGGCTTAACAGTAGAAATTGTTTTGATATTAGAGAAAATATTTCGTTGGTAGGGTTCTTTATACACATGTCATTGCAAGAGCTTGAAAAACTCCCGAGCACCCACACCGACAGATTTTTATACAAAACCAAAAATGCACTTCTATCTTTTACCTTTCATTAATGGTTGAGATCGAAATCTGGTCCTTCCCCTACAAACAAGCCGTCGTACTACTAGACCACGATAAGCACCTTTTATTCAAATTCCTAAGCGATTTCCTTAAGCACATTTTTTTCTTATAATTATTTCTTTATTGCATTTAATTATCTATCATTTCTCATGTACTAGTTTTTAAATGCTATTAAATCTAGCAATATGCATTTATTAACCTTTTGAAAAATCTGGCACTTGGTCAGAATCCTAGTCACCAATGTAAAGGATTTTTCAATTATAATTAATTTAACCACAATATCTTCATTAATATGGTGAGCCATACCATCACTATATAGTTAATCTACAAAACTTTTTACTGTAAAAAAAATCTCACTTTGTCAAAGGTAAATATTACCATAATTATGCATTAAAATGTAGTTATCAAAAAGACGTAGGCACAAGGACTATAATGGATAATAATATTATCCACTAATGGATAATAATATTATTCAATTTAGCTATTTTTTAATTTCAAAGCTTATTTTTTAATTTCAGACATTTTACAATTTACAAAGATATACAAAACTTTGAAAAAGATGATATAGTTGATATAGTGAAATGTGATATGATTCTCAGCTTAACACCTTTAAATGAATATTTATTAATGCTTTTGTGATACATTTCTCATTGTGCCAAATTAGATTTATATTCAAATATGAAAAGTATTTTTCGTTTCAAAACATTAGATAATGCTTTAATTTAGGTATTGAAATCATATTTTAAAAATTCGCATCTTGTTTCTTTAATTAATAAAATATAACCTTATAACAATTAATGTATAAAGAAACAATAAAACTAAGATTTATTTAGGCTACTAATTCCTTAATTAAAATTGTTTTTTAATTTTATCTCGAGTAAAGTTAACCAAAAATAAAAAGAAATCATAAATCAAGTATTTTTAAAATATATATAAAATATTTCTCTCTTCCTTACGTGATAGGTTCTTTTTTTCTCCATCTCAGATTAATAATTATTAATGAATTCCATTAATAATTATTTTTTGATAAAAAAATTAATTTTAATTATCTTAATTGAAATTATTTTTATTATTCTGATTTATCAATGTATAATAAAATTATTTCTAATTTAATATTATTTTTTAAAACATTTTAGTCATTAGTTAATTTTTCTTTTATCAAATAAATAACTTAATCCTAGTTGCACACTAACAGCAAAGAAGTGAAAAATTATATTTTAAAAAATTTAATAATTTGTAATCTTTGAATTAAACATTTATGATTTAAATTTAAAAATTTTATCTTTGTATTGTATATATATTATTAATTTAGGATTTAATATAATAAACGAAATTTATATATAATTACAAAATATTTAATATTTCAAATATCTGACTACAACGATAATTTCATCAAAATATATTTCAATAAATAAATTAAAATTTTTCAGTAAAAAGAAAAAAAATTTCTAAATAATTTTGTCTTATATACATAACAGTTTTATACCGTTTATATCACATGATATAAAAGAGATAAATTAATTTCTAAAATAACCAGTAAATTACAAACAAGAAATCTCTACATATACATGTCTCAGAAAGTTCTTAGTTTACCAGATTTTCTACCTCACGACGCGTAAATTTGGCTATTAAACAATCCACTACGAGGTGTCCAAATATGAGTGAGGCCTTTAAAGAAATTTTATATGATAGCAATCAATAAAATCACTTACATATTATTTGATTGTAATTCTCAAGAAATGTGAAAAGAGTTTTAAAAATATCTCATTCACCAGGATATGATTCAATTCTGTAATATATATATATATATTATTTCATTTACACACACGGAGATCTCCCTCTCTCTCTCTTTCTCTCTTAAATTTCCTCTCTTATTTAATATGTTATTGTACTATAATATTAAAAATCTTTAAGTTCATAAATTAATAAGACAGTTATTTATTTCTTTATTTTCAAAATTTTTAAATCATGAGGTTGAGCATTTAACTCTTCAAAAATGAATAAATTTCAAAAACACTGCCGGTCATATTACAACGTAAAGAAAGACGAAAGCTGTTCAACATCCTCTCCCTACAGTGTCTCCAAATTCGAATACAACCAAATTCGAACGTGGTGTTTCTGACAGAAGCGTGACTGGTCAGTAAAGGCAATTTCATTCCATTCTGCCTTTCACATCCTTCTGTCATTGGCGGTGGAGATGTCTGTGGTTCTGCGTCAAGGGTAGACGAAGCAATTGACGTCTTGCGGACAGATCACTCTGCTGTAAACTTCGTCGAATTGTACGCGCAGAGTCTGGATGATGCATTACAGACTGAATGTGCTGTGCTATGGTTCGTGAAGTGGCTGAGTGATCCGTCACCACCATGCACACAATCTGCATGTCATCACGTGAAATCGTGCACTGAGATGGATGTGATCGAATAAGTCGGTCAGTTCTACCCCCCTGCATCCAACGATCACATATCCGAATTACAGTTGTTTGGTTTCGTCCAACACGACTACCGATTTTCCTGAAAGATAAATCACAATCTAGTTAGGCCACTGTCTTTTCTCTGTTGAGCTAGGATACTTGATCAAAAAATGATCGCTGTTTTTCACGAAGCATAATTGATCGTTTTCTTTGAAAAATACCACAAGAAAAACACAATTTTCGAACTTGAAATCTTCGAAATTTCCAAGCCTTAAATAGCCTTTAAAGTGGCGCCACTGGTGTGCGTGATGTGCTTCTTCGCAGAAATTCTAATCATTCACATTTCTCACTTCCGCTAATGCATGTTGTAAATTTCTTGTTGTTTGAAATCTTCCTTCAGGGTATAGCATTTACTGTGGGCAGCAGTGTATTTGTAAACAAATTTAGAAACACACAATGCTAAATCGTAATAAATGTATTGAGGTATATATAATATACGAAAAAAGTACCAAAGATAAACGTGTCCGAAGTATAATAAACAAAAATATACACATTTTAAAATTCATTCCAGTGTATTAGAGATTCAAGGAGTAAGATATAATTGAATATATATTGTTATGAAGATTCTAGTTTTGCATTAAAAATAAATAATTTTCAAATGAACAAAAAAATTCCTTCAAAATAGGATTCTTATTTCAAATAATCTGCAAAAAAATCGTTTTTTTTTTTTACGAAAATTAAATATAAATATTTGTATTTGTATCTTAATTTACAATTAATGAAAATCTTGACTGAAGGTAACATTTTCAATTATGCATGAATATATTTTTTGCAGTGATTACTCCAATAAATCATGTTGATATTAATCAACATGATGCCTCAATTACTGCATCTAATTATGAATGTATTATTTCTATTTCCTGAATTTGGATATTTGAAACACTAAAAATAACTGAATTAATGTTTACAGTATGGTGTCTTGTACAACAACAATTCTTAATATGTATGCTAATGTAATTTATTCTAGTATTTCCTGTTACACAAATTAACAGAATAACAACATTTTATTAAGGCGAAATAATAACTCAAAAAGCTTTGAACCATAAAAATATATTTTAATATGTTAATAAATATAATTTAATTATAATGGCTTTTAGAAAAATAATTTTATAGATATAATTAATCTATCAAGAAGTTAACTTATTTTAAGATTCTTAATTAAATTTTTACCTCACTAATAATGAATAAGTATTACAAAAGTTTACAATGTTAACAAAAATTTCATAATTAAAAAATTAAAACATATTTATTTTACAAATTGTATATGAAAGCATACGTTCAAGTTTTTCGTTTTAAATGTATTCTTTTCTTATAAATTTTATTACACTGAAGAATAATTGAAATAAATGCAAAATATTATCAAATTAATTTTTTACGATGGCATTCATGTGTAAAATCAATTTACCTTCATTTAAATATTTTCTACATCTTTAAATTATATCAATGTTTGTTTACATTTGTAATTTCTCTTTTTTTTTTATTTTTCCAATTCCTTGAATTTCCTGATTGCTTTTCCATTCTTATGTCAACTATTTACAAATAAAAGATCATTGGATCGTAAACTATTTAATGGTCATAATTTATGAATATGTTCTTTCTTTACTTCAAACAATATACCAGATGGTACATTTTCCCATGTGTGTTTACTTCTTTGTTAAACATTTTATTAACATTAGTAATGAATTGCTCCAATAACAAAAAAACTGCAAAATTTCTATTACTATGTTATCTTATTTACATATTACTATGCAAATATATAAGATTACTTTTCATTGTAATTTGATCATTCCTCTTTTTCCTTCTCTTTATATACAATCTATATTCCAATAATTAATTCTAAATAACATTTTATACTTCTTTTTTACATTATAATTCTAAGATAAAAATAACAGAAATTTATAAAACAAAATCTATTAAAGCAGTATTACTTTCTAAATGAAATCAATTGTTATTTTCATAGAAACTTTACTTTCAGCAAACATTTACAGCTTTAAACATAGTTGAATGGAGGAGTAAAAAGTAGAATTATAGAATATTATATAATTTTTGAGTTGCTTATTCTGATTGCAAAAATATTAAAGTAAATGAATCAACCTTTTGTTTATTTAATCAAAAGCTTAATTATCTTATTTGAGGAAATATAAAATATATAGTATTTTTCATCATACTTCGCGAAACATCTTTAAAAATTATATTATTTGAGAATTAACAAATGTTGCATATTTCATTTATTTAATTCCATTATTAAATAATATAACATTATCAAACCTTTATTATTCAATTATCAGATAATATGAGAATTTAGTAAACAAAAAAAAACTTAAATTTTAATTAGATTTAAAACCGCATTTGAAAGAAAAATAAGTTTTTCACTTAGGTTTTTGAATGTCAATCAATTTTTAAATATACAAAATTATAAAAATATACATAGATGGATATATATAGATATACCATAGAAGTAAGGATTAAAAAACGAAGTTTCTTCACTTTCTTTGCCCAATAAATCATCATATCTAATTCAATAGGACATCTTTGTTTAAAAAAAAAAAAAAGTGTTTATCTTAGAAAAAACGATTATAGGTTATCCAATGCACATTTTCATATTTCAAATATTCAATCAGTCAATTCAGTTGTAGATATTAGATACTGACAAGACCAACCCTTAAATTTTGAATTCATATGAGCTTTGTTTACTTTCACCCACTTACGGCCGTATTCACCAACCAGAGTTAAACGAGGTTTCAGGGTAAATGGCGAGTTAAATCATGAAACGTTATTCAACTCGACAAAAACAGCGATTAACTCGCCTATATGGATCCCTAGAATAACCCTACTATTTCGGAGTATTAGCGCCGAGTCAACAAACAATGGCGGACTTAAGAGATAAGTTTGTTGACATTGATATGCAAGATTGCTAGCCAATCAGAAGCCGTCTTACATGTCGTGTTAGGTTATCTCCAAAGTTGTTTTACACGGGAATTTCCCCGCTTCGTGGATAAGAATCGGTGAGTCATACTAGAGTTGAGTTATATCCGAGTTAGGCTACATTCAAGTTAACCCGTGTTTGGTGAATACGGCCGTTAGTGATATATGTTTGATCATTTGTGCAATGCAACGAATTATATTTGCATACCATTATTATTAATATTATTATTTGGGATTATTGTACTTGTCTTTCTGAAAAATGCATGTATTTTGAGACAAAATATGCTTAAAAATTATGTAAGAATTTTTATTTCAAAGAAACTTTCCTGCAACTATTTTCCGCATTTAGTTTTCTGTAGAAAGGCTATGCGTTAGTAATACTTTATAAATTTGTACAAATTATTATCAAAAATTAGATAGTATTGGTTTGTATGAGAAAATGTCATTAACTACGATTGGGATTAAAACATGATTGAGCTTAAAATTATATTCTGAAACCATTTGTAAATGTTTTATCATAGAATAAAAAAATTAAAAATGAATTATAGATATTTTTATAGATAATTAATTAAGTGAAATAAATAATAAGATAAATTCATCTTATGAACAAATGTAAAAAAGTGTGACTTTTACCCAAGAAATCAGCATTCAAATCTGATTCTAGAAAATATTTAGAAAAAACTCACAATTTCTCATATGACAAGTTGTATTGATAATAATACATAATTTTTATAATAATCTGTCTGCAACTCTTTATTTAAAAAATTTATTAGAAATAGTTTTAAGATAAAAGTTTTTTTTATATTTATATATAAAAATAATATAATCATCTTTGTAAAACTTTTTTTCATTAACATAAAGTTTAATACATTTTTAAAATATTTTTTATAAGTTTAGATAAATGAAAAACATCAGCTTCCTTATGATAAACATTACCTTTAAAACTACAAGATTTAAATTATTTTTTAATTAAATAATAATTTTTAATATAGATGATAAATCAATCATAAATTTGCACAAATTTTTAATCTTTATTTACCTCTCTTCGGTCTTTAAAAGATTTCCCGTTTACTGAATTTTTCAAATATTTTAGATAAAAATAATATGATAAATCTAAATTTTAATTTTAATTGAAACAAAATAACGAGGAAACATATTTTTGTTCTACACAAATTTTTCTTTTTTCAATTGAAAAATAAAGTTATAATTGAATTCAAGGAATTATAATTGAATATAAGAAGGGTTCTCTAGCGCATTCCCCTGATTTAAATCCTTTAAAACATGTGTGGAATAGTTTGGAAAGACACCATGTGATAAATCATGAGAAAAATAAATAAAAAAGCTGAGAAACAACCAACTACTGAACCAGATGCTGATTGAGGAATGGGCACTCTTATCTCAAAAATATATGGGTCAATCTAATACTCAGTAGGACAAATTGTGAGAAACAAGCATTACAGAAGCCTTTCCCTTACTTCTGAACATCTGCTTGTTATTATTCCTTAAACATTATTTAACATTTTAGTAACATCTGCTTGTTATTATTACTCTAGGAAAGAAAATCATATGTAACGATACTGTGAATTCCAAAAAAATCTCTTTTTTGCTTAAATCCATACTACATGCAATGTATACATTTTCGATCAACAATGCTTTCATCATCATTTAAGACAAAATGAGTCTCACATTTCTGAATTTAACATTTCCCCGATGATTTCAGATGGAATTGTTATAAAAAAATCCGTTGCTTAAGTTTTGCACATAAGTGTAGTTTTTAACACAAAATACTTGCAGTACATAAACCGCATTTACATAAATATCTAATTTTTAATTTCATTTCTGATAGTTTATTTGAATGGATACAAATTTTAATTTTATTTAAGCTTTTATTTAAATCATTTAATTTTTCTTTCATAAAAATTACAATTCTCAAATTTTAAAATTAAAAAATTTAGACTTAAAATTTAAATTTATAATTTTTTTGAATTTTTTTAATGTTTTAAATATTTAATTAAAATGATTTTAATGTATGTTATATAGATTAAAATTTACTATGTACTGTTTGTTAACAATTTCATATACTTAAAAATACATTTATATCTTAAACTAAACTTTTATTTAATTTTTTTAATTGATATAAATATGCATATTTTGAATAATATGAAAATAAAATAACTAAAATTTTTAACATGCTTAGTTTTCAAATTATTAAAAAAATTTAATTATATTTATTTTGATTTTTATAAAAAAATTATTTTTATCTTTGTAAAATTTTAAAAAAAATAAAATCATTTTACTAAGTAATTGCAGTTTTACTATTCATATAAACATAAGATCACATTAAATTAAATTTGTATTTTAAGATGACACATAATCTAAATTTTAAATAATATAAAAATAAATTATTTTTATATATTTATTTTTTACATTACCTAATATATTATAAATTTTATAATTGAAATTAAATTAATATAAACGCGCATTTAACAAAGAGATAATTTTTCAATAAACAGAACCTATGTTATAGATATTCATATTCTGTTAAATGCTTATAGATTAAGGACAAATGAAAATGGACAGTATGTCATATTTTTTTTATAAAGATCAATATAGCATTAAAAGCTTTTTATTTCCTCTTTTCCTTATATTTGCTCCTAGAAGTCCGTATAGAATCACTAATGCTTTTCGATTTATCTTTCCAACAGATTTTGATTCTGAACGCGTTTCTAAAAGAAAATAATGATTTATCTTTCGTTTCTGGTAATCATTCTCTCGTGTTTTTCTCAGTAAACATTACAAGCTCTTTTCAACAATGTTTCCTTTTTCTGCAAAATATCATGGAAAAGGTTTTTTACTTATTTTTTTCCTTTTACCAGTTTTCGATTTTTGATACTGTAGACAATTTATGGTCCTTCAAAAATGCATAGAAAACGATATTTTCCATTGAAATTAAGTAAGATAATTTCGGTGGAATAAATAACATAATTAAATATATTCTTAAAATTAATTTTCCTGTTGCAGCAGTAAATAAAAATTTTAGAATATTAATTTATAAAGAAATATTTCAAAAATAACAAAGAAATTCTTAAAAGTTAGAAGACTTGTAGATTGTCATTTCAATCTGAAAATAATAATTATTCACGGATTATTTAATAATTTCAGGAAAATAATGTAACTATATACATACAATTAGATAGCACGTCTATATTCGTAAGAATTATGTGGTACACCACATGAATAATTTACTTAAATATCCTGATGCAAAATTATTCTAATTTATGTTGCTTATTGGAATCAGTAAACTAAATAATTTATTTATACCATTTGCATTAAATTAATTAATACAATAAATTAATCCAATTCAATGACTACAGATTTATAAATTAAATTTAGCTTATCAATTCAATGTCATTGAATGTCATGTTTTGTTGGAGGAAATATTTAATTACTTTTGAATTGAAAAATATTTCTAGAGAAAAATTGAATTTATTTAATTGCCTTTACTATACATTCTGAACTATCATGAAAGTATGATTCTCACTTAAGTTCTAACAAATGTTCTATGTAATTAATTTAATAAATAATCTAATTTAAAATAACTTAAATTAATATTTTTATTCAAATCAGGAAGCTGAATTAATATAAATCACTTAATGCAATTCAGAAGGACATTTGTCTTTCTGAATTGTATAAAGTGACTTAATTTAATTAAAATAAATAATAATAAAAAAGAATCAATTTTACTTTTTAGAAAAATTCTTGATCTTGTTTGAATTTTAAAAAAATTATCCATAAAGCACTGCTTCATTTAGACTTATTGATTAAATATTCTAATTTAATAACATTTTAATGTAAAATCGAATAACTATTCTTATATAATTTGTTTAATGAATATTTTAACTCAAGATAACTTCTATTAAAGTTTTTTATGTGAGAGAGTAAGTTATAAATAATTCATTGATATTTCAATTGCATTAAATTGTGCAATTATTAAATGAACTATGCCAATTGAATGTAAATTTTAATTTAGTGTCGATTATATATGGGAAAAAATCATCTTCAACTTTCTGTAAAATGCTTAATTACTTTTGTATTGATAATCTTTATATAGTGAAAAATTAAACTCATTTAGTTTCTGATACATATTGACTAAAAATGAAATTAAGTGCTGAAACTTAAATTGGAATTTCCTCTGCTTATCTTTCACGAATTGTTAAATTCGTCAATTTATTCGCATACACATTTCATTGATTATTTACTTGTTGAAAACTCCAATTTTCTATTTAATGCTTTTCATCCGATGCCAAGAGGGATTTCATTCGAAATACAAATTAATTGCAGAGAGTTCATTGGTGTATTTTGTCGTTATGTAATCACGCTCCCCTGATAAATCAAAACCTGCAGAGTTGAATAAAGATAAAACATAATTATCATATTATCTTCGTCCGAATTCTACTTCGTGCTTAATGCGGTATTTGAATGATGAGAAAAAGAGAAGTATTTTAATTAATTTTAAACTATGAAGGAAAATTTTTAAAGATTATTTAACAAGAGAAAAGTTAGTAAAAAATAGAATACAAATTACAATTAATAAATTTGTTTACTGTTTTTGAAAACTCAAAGTTTAAAAAAGTTCATAAACATAATTATTTAGTTTTAATATTTTAAAATTTTATTAATGTCAAGCACTAATGATTAAATACATAATCCTAGAATAAAACGCTAATGGGTTCTGACTAGCATTAGGAAGAAAATAAGCAGTATTTTTATTTCGTAATAAAAATAACCTGATAAATAAATGTTAATTTGTTAATTCATTTTAAGATAAATCTGTTTTGCAACATTGAATATACAAATATAAGGAACTCAAATTAAACGTTATTTTCAATAAAAATTGCAGCTTAAGGTTTAAAAGTATGTAAAATAGGTTTTGTTGATATTATTTGAGGATTAGAGAAATATAAAATCATTTAAATTAGTACTGCAACATTAATTGCGAGATGAGTCTCCTCATTATTTAAATGGATTCCTAAATTGAAAGCTATTAAGTTGGTTTTTTATTGGATTCGTGAATATTATGAAACATGAAAGGCAAATGACAAGGAAAAAAAAGAGAAATATTAAATTAACTACCTTCCAAAGGAAAAGTTATTGTTTTTGTTGCTTTAATAGCATATTGCACTTTCGTTGCTTAGCTATTAATTTATTCACTAATGAGAATGTTAAAATATAACAATAAAAAATCTTTGATAAGCTTTAATTTGTCAAAATGTCTAATGGACTATTTTCTTATACTAATAAGTATGAAAAAGATTTAATATATAATTAATGAAACAATTTAATGGTAATCCATATCTTTTAAATGAGATCAAAAAATTGCAAATATAATTTGAAAACAAGTTTATTGGATATATTAAGTGTTTTGCATTATATATTGAATTCTGATTTCAAAAAAATAGTAAACACTTTCTAAACATAAGAATTATATATGGGAAAGCAAATAATTCCAGTCATATAAACTTTTCAAGTATTTTTAATAAAAAAATAGCATATTTCCTTAAATTTCTATCATTACTTCATTTATAGTTAAAAGATAGTTCAAGCATTTATAGTCATTATTCATTACTATAAGAAATATTAAAAGCGAAACATAAAAAGTAACAATGATTTTAATGAACAAAGCCATAATTAAAATTGAAAAAGGACTTAATTTTTGAAGAAGTTACAAAAAAATAATTGATTGTTTTAGAAATTATAACAAAATTCTAATTTTCTAAAAAATTTTATACTTGTCTCAATTTTTTTGAAAAGTAAAATTTTTAAAGTAAATATAAACTATTTACTTTAAAAATTTTATAAAATAAAGAATTTATAAAGTAAAATTTTTATAAATTCTATGAGAATAATTGCTATGAAAGTTAATATTTAAATTTATCGAAAAAATCTAA
>JAPDSC010048737.1:59256-97063 GCA_026290005.1 Latrodectus geometricus
ATGGGGTGAATTATTTTTTTTATATATATATATATATATATACAAGTTTTATTCCATTCAGTGCAGCCCATCTCAATTCAGCCCCACACTGAATTCCGTTTATATCTTTTATAAGAAATATTTCGAACAGAAACAAATTATATGCCAATAATTACTGGATTTCAAAGAATTTGAGATTGCTACAAAGAAACTATTTATTTTCAAAATTGAAACTAAGTATTTTCTATAAGGTATATTGGAACATAGAGAAATTAATTGATTTGGGGTGAATTATTTTTATTAAGGACAAATATTATGCAACTTTTTAAATGTTGTATAACTCATATTATTTTTCCAAAATATTTCGCTTATTAAATCATAAAATCTGATAATATGAATAACAATCAGCAAAAATTCGCCTTTCCATTAATTTATAAAGTTAAATTCCGGCAATGATATGTAGTTTGAACCTTCATTTTTGCCCTTTCATCGATTCACTAGAGTATCCACCAATGTGCAAATATTAAATATCATATTTAAAGTATATTAATATAATCATATTAATATTAATCATATTATAAAGTATTTTACAGAGTTTAATGATACTTTTATTGTAAACATTACATTATTATTTAACGTCTCTTACTATTCCCACAATTAAAAATATCTGTTTAGTGAAGCAAGTAATACATTTTTTGGCTTCTTCAAACATTTCTCTTTCTGTATACATTAATTAAAAATTAAAATTATTCAAATTTTCTGCTATTAAAAACAAATAGCAAATCACAGAAATTTTTATGCTGAATTAACAGCTGAATGGATTAGTGCTCTGCATTTTAATTCAGCACCTATGGGTTCGACTACTCACTACTGTGAGGGTATGCTCATCTCATTTAAATTTCATCATAAAATATAGAGGAATATTTATTTACACAATCATCTCTTAGGCAAAATATATCAAGTTTTTTATACTTTAACTTTATAGTATGTAAAATTAAAGCATTCTTATTGATAGATTTTTAAAAATGTAAATATACCTTATAATTTATATAAATGGAATTTTTTCTGAAAGAATTTTGGCAATTTTTCACATGAGTCAATTATAAGCAACAATTTTATCACAAGGACAAGAATAAAAAAAAATTCGTGCATGGAACTACCCTTTTTTCACGTAATTTAAAACTATCTAGGGAAGGTATATCAAATTCACTCCACAATATTAATTTAACAAACCTGATAATGCCCAAGCACTCCCATTTTGAAGAGCGCTTTCCAAACATTAGCTTGCAAAGAGTCGTCGTAATATTTAATTGTAATTATACGATACGTGTAGATTACGTCTTTAAATGTATATCTTACTAAATATTCAAAGGATTTCAATATCCCTTTTGATCACTTGCTTGTTATTTTATTGATCACTTGTTATAAGGGAGAAGACAATAATTCAACCCAATTGTGGAGCATATTAGCAATCAAACGTGGAACATACATTTTTTATTGTCCATCAGGGGCTCTAATCAAAGCCAGATTCTTCAATTCTGAATTAAATTTTGAAACCATCAGGTGACATTACACCCAAATATATGAGTATATTTTTTCTTCAGCAAAATTTCTTTTAAGTTGAAAAAATTAAAAGTGTTGATTCTTGTTTTGCTTTCTGTAGAATGGCAAACACAGATTCATATTTTCAACCAGATTTTTATGAGTTTTAGTCATACCTTTTGTCAAGCAGTAAAATTTTGGAAATCTCTAAAACTTTTGAAAAGCTTTAGTCGTTTTTGACTCACTGGTTATCCAACGAGGGCTTGAATGGTTTATACTCATATCATATTATTACTTAAAGTTTGCTTAAAATGAAGTCCGGTAGCGTTGTGGTAGCTCTTTGCGTTCCCAAGACACAGGTCCAAGGTTCTGTCTTCAGGGTGGAAAAATGTTTACTCAGCCTTTTATCTAGTTAGGAGATCAATAAAATTGAGTAATAAGCATTGCTTGTGGGAACTAAACTCTGAGAATTCTGTGTTAGGCTGACTATTCTTCGTACCCCAGGGCCCGCGGTCAAGAAAACATATGAGCACTGTAGGTTTTAACCCCACAGGACTATCGTACCACTGAGTTTAGTTGATTTAGTCCTTAAAATAGTTTTAAAATTCTCAGTTTTATAATTTATTATTTAGCTATATATCTAACATCCTTATATATACTTTTAAAAAATTAAAAGTTATTTCGAAAAGAAACTGTTTTTAAATTTATATATTAATACAAATTTTTTATTCTTCCATCAAACTTAAAACAATAAATTGCAAACATTTTTTATGTTGTTAAGTGGTATTTATTTCTATACTCAAACGAATGTTTTGTAAAATGTTCGACTAAATTTAAATGTTTTTATGTTCGATGAAAATGATGCATTTATTTGATGCACTGAAAAAATAACATTCTCACACGTTTGTATATATATTATAAAAACGGTTTCTCTTCTCTATTCTCTAGAGATAAAAGGGATTTTCGTATCTATGTTAATGAGATGTGAGTGTTATTTTAAAGTTTCAACCATAAAGATAGATGGTTCAAATTCTCCTTTCTCTAACTAGTAACAAAGCAACATATTTGTCGTCCATTATTACGATGGTAAGACGGAGATGAAGATTTATGATGTGGATATAAATTCTAAGTCCACTGCATTACCTCATACATTCTCTTTTACAACCTGGCAATAACGATCCAGGGAGAAAAGACTTGCCATGGACAATCTATGTTTACGATGTCCGTTCCTCGAGGGTGTCCTTCATTTTCATGTCTTTGCATTTATCAAAGAAAAGTACAATAAGTAACAAATCGCATTTCATCTATTTATGTAATAGGTGTGAGAAAAAATTTCCTTTATACTATTCTTGCGATTAAAGTAAACTAATTTCAAATTCTTGTATGGGGATTGTTATACAATGTTTTGATTAAGAATTATTACACAATATTTCAGTTTTTGTTAAAGACATGAAGATTCTGTTAAAAAGTTCAATTGAAATTGGAAAACAAATGAAATTTTTAAAATTATATAAAAACAGATTATTTTTTCAGTTAATAAAATCTTTTCAAATATTTCCAATGCTTATTGCTTTAGTAATTAAAAAAAATTATAGAAATGGTTTGCTCTTGAATAATGTTAAGTAAAAAAATTACTCAATCAACAGTTATCTATAATGTTTTAACATATTTGTCATTTTATGGATACTTTTCATTTGACAAAGGGCTCTGCCTGAAATGGTTTCTGAATTATTACAAACATCCGTGTGTGAAGGGGGAATTGAACCCAATAATTGTTAAAAGGACTAACCCTCCAGCTTACAGATCGAGACAATAATATAAAAAGTGTAGGATATGCTTCATCCATATTTTTATCTGTACAGTAAATAATTGGTATATAGCATTCTGATAAACAAAATGTAACTACATTTACAAACTAATAATTTATCGAATCTCTTATAAACAAACATGAATGAATGAGATTATGATCAAAATATTATTTTATTGATTATTTTATTGAACTATTACGTCAAACGTGGTATAACTGTAGAATAATAACAATAATGGTGGCTAAATATTAATTGCAGCTTTCCTAATTAGTAGATATAGTTATTTTCACAGAAAGAAAATTACAATCTTTAGTTAATATTGCAATTTTAAGTAAATGCACAGGTGTCCAAAATTAAAATTTCCAACACATTTTTCTGTAATAAATAAAAGTATTCCCCACTATTATTTCTAAAATTGATATAATGTAGTATAAATAAGTATTATTAAAAAGCATTATTATAAGTATATAAATAAGTAAATAGCATTATTTTTTATTTGTCCATTTAATGATAAAAAGGATAATTTTAAAATAAATTAAAAGAAGCGGAATTCGAAATTGGAAAGTGGCAATTTTCGCGAACCACCAAATTTGTATCTCGAATCCCAACACCGATTGCAGATAAAAGAACTACACGGAATTATTTCAACGACTATTTGCGATAAAGAACCATTGTTAAAAACTGGATTAACACAAGCGGAAGTCGCTTGTTATCTTCAAGTACAGCGTACGGTGGCTTTTAAATTATAGCAACAACATAAGGCTTCAGTATAATCATTGAAAGAATAGACAAGGTGTCTCAAAGGTTATAACACCTTTGGAAAATCACTATGTAGTTTAAATAGACGGAGTCAGAGATGTGGCTGATAGGCAATTGTCTCAAGACCTAATGATACATCTGTAATGATGATATCGTGCATATACAACTTAGCTTTTACATTCAGAGACCAGTGAGGTATGTTTATCTCAAGTAGTTTCACAGAAGAACTTCATCTTGGAGTCATGAAAACCATTCTTAGACAGATCAAGATTATCCTCTTCAGTAACAATCTGAGATTCAGTATCCAAAGAGATTTTCTTCGAAGAGAACCTGGAAGAGGTAAATCATCCTATAATAATCAGTAAAATCAATCATTTTGATTGCATGTGATTTCTTGTATAGGAAAGGATTATATTGGATAGGAATATACCCCTCTATATCTTCTGCGCGTGTAACGATAGCAGAGCTTCACAGCGATAGTATCATCAAAACTTACATGACATTTTTAAGAAGTTTTGAGAAATCAATTCATTTTTAAGCGCGAATACCATACTACACAGAATTGCCCTTGCTAATGATCATCTGGAAGAAGTGGTATTTCATATAGAGATCTGAAGATACAGTTCCATAAAACATTGTAGATGTTCTTGGAAAAGCCAATACAAGTCGGTAATCCCTTCCAAGAACATACAAGCGGGTATGGTCTTGGGAGGGTTTATCGAAATGCATTGGTTTCTATATCAATAATCACCGGCATTTTAGGATTATAATCGATGCTTTTGAAAGGATGAGAAATTCTGTCCCAATCATTTATATAATATAATCATATCATAATAGCCTCATAAACTACAATAGAGCTTACTGTGATGACTGAATAGTCGTTCAAGATGGTCACATTATTTATTAGACGAAGAAATAAAGAGTACCGTACAGAAAAAACGGTAAAACTTGCGTCACATATGACACGTTTTATTTTGATCCATATTTGCATACCACTTAACATTAAACGCTTGTAGAATTTCATTGTTATCATTTTCTTCCTTACAATATAAGTTTTAATATATTAATATACCAAATTCTCATAATGTAAGCCAATTTTTTTGTGAGAGAATTTCATTTCTTACTTTTCAAACTTTAATTTTTTGGATACCAGTACACTATTTTAGATTCTTCAATAACTTTAGAGCCATGTGCCCAAAATTAGAAATTCAAATATTAAGCACATGGCTCTGCTGAAATAAAAAATTTCCATCGCTACTAAAGTAAGATATTTTTAATCTTATGTCAATTCTGGAGAAATTCTATTATATTAAAATATTCTATTCACATCATTATAAGTATTTATCAACAAACATTCATTTTTCTTTATCATAATTTTTTATAATAAATTATTTTTAACAAAACAGAAAATAATGATGTCACTAACACATTTCTATAACACATTTGACTACATAATCATATATAAAGTTCTTAATCATCAAATAAAAATTCTTAAAATATCAAATTTTCCAATCAGCATCATCTGCAATCAACACCAAAATTTCGAACAGATGATAACTATACTGAAGCTTCTAAATTTTTCCTAAATTATAGTTTTAATTTTTCTGAACAAAGAAAATTCCTTGAAATGGATGACAGAAAACTTCAGCCTCTGAAAATTAACAAAATTTTTAAACTAATTTTATTACTTACTAAGCAAATAATATTCTCTTATTGAGATCCGTAATGATAAAATATTATAGAATAAAAGTATATTGCTATTAAAGTTGACTCGAATGAAATTATTACCTTAAATTCCGACACCATATATATTTAAATGCATTTATGTTAGACAGATATATTACAAAAAAAAATATTCTCTCTCCTTCCCTTAGCCATGCTCAAGGCTGATTAGTTAGCGCTATTAACTTCAATTCAAAAGCTCGAGGAATCAATTTTAACCTTCGGAGAGAATTTTTATAGTAGCTTGGATTCCTCTTTAAAAAGTAGCTCTAGTTCGAATTAGTCTTCAATGTGGTGAAAGTTATTGTAGAGGGACAAATTAACCATATCTTTCATTTTTATAAAAGTAATTTGAAACGAAAAGCGTTCTATAATAGCACACTTTATTAAAGCATATTATTTTTATTTACTATTTAAAATCAAAATAATAAATCAGCATTTATAACAATTATTGAAAAACTTTATAAAATGAAGAGAATGAATCACATTAAGAAAGCTATTATATAATATATATTTCTTGATATTTGAGGTGATTATTGTTTTCAAATAAATTATTCAATTCTATTGATAAAACAGTATTCGTAAAAAACAATATTTTTCCTATACTACTGAAAAATGCATATATTTTGTAAAGACTAATAATTAAAAAAATGATCATACACAAACATTTTTATAATTTCTGTTAATTTTACTTTTGGTTATTTTTTTTAAAAGATTCTGTGATTATCATTTCTTCATAATTGAAAAAATTTAATCACGTGTACTGTCATTGAATATATTTTTCCTTTTTTATTTTATATATCAAATCTACAATTATTTTCTTCATTGTATTATTTCTAACTGTACTAATATTTTCATCTATTATGAAAAAGTTTTAAAGTAGTAACTAGTTTAATAAAATTAAATGAATATTAAAATTTATTGGGGATTGCACACATTGAAGTGATACTTTTTGCGTGTATTTTCACAAATTTTTAAATTTTAAAAAGTCAGAAACTTAAATTCAAATTTTAATATGATATTCAAATAACAGTATTATTAATTTTTATGTCACGAAATTATTTTCAACTAAAGAAATAATATTTGACATAAAATTAAATAATTTAATTTAAAATACCTTCTCTAACTGCCATCTTTTTACAAACATTAAAATTATTTTTATTGTTTTAATAATTTTATAATTGTTCTTTCATGTGAATATATATCACATTTCTTTATTATAATTTAAATTACATTTAATGTTTCTAAATTATTAAAATGTAATGTTAACATTCTAAATTCAATATAATAATTTTAATTATAAAAATATAATTAAAATGTAATTTAAAATTTTACAAATTCCCAGCTCATATCTATAACAGAATTGAGCATGTAATGAGAAGATTGTATTCAGTTAAATTAAAATATAAAAAAATTACCATGTTCCTTTTCATTCTTTAAGTCATAGTTTAATCAAGATTAAATAGAAATTTAAATTTTAAAAATGGAGTTCAGCAATTTCTTAAATTAAAATTCATGAATAATATGTTTTTCCTTTTGCAAAATGAATTCTAATGATAAATATACGAAATGATATGCGTTAATAGTTAGCAAAATATTTAATTTTTTAATTGAAATAATTTTATAAGTGTAAGCAATGTTAAATGTACTTGAAAATACTTTACGATAATTAAGACTTTAAATTGCTCTTGGATTTGAACTTTGAGTTCAAATATTTGTTCAAGTAGATTGAATTTACAGGGAAATGAGAGGCTTATTTAACTTAAAGATTGTAGGCCATGGATGCAGTCTGTTTAACCTCAGAAAGTTTAAACAAAGGCAACTGCATTTTAGATTTACAAAACGAAAGCGTTTTAAGATGAAAATAATTTGATGTCTGTATGGATTTTTTCTTAAAATGTTTTCATTTATATATTAAAATCATAACCCATTTAATTACAAATATCTATTTCATCTGACATATTTTATCAAATTTATTAAAAACTTTTCAAAAACAAATTTTAAAATAACATTTTTTAAACGATTGCATCATTAAAAGTTTTGTAATTTATTTAAAAAATAATTTCTAAATATTTTTAAAAAAAATTTTTAAAAATAAGACTTTAAAGAATACCTTGGTATTAATTTTGGAAAACTAATTCTATTCATGAAAAGAATAATATGTTCTGTATAAAGCAGCTTGTATAACATGAAATATGCATTTATTAAATATGCTAGTTTCATTATTTCGTCTCTGTAGGTTATTACAAATAAAACTTTTCATAGGTGAATATATATATATAGACTAGATATATACTTATAACTATATAGGATTTTATTTTACTATAGTCTTAATTTTTTTTAAATTTTGTTAATTGTGCTTAATTTTTTCATAGTGTTTCTATTTCTTTTTACGCTAGATGTCTATTTTGACTGACACTGTTAAAAAAAATAAATCCTAGGATGAAAACAGAACCTGCAAACTATTGAAGTAAAAAACCAGAGCACAAACCATTTGCCTAACTCGACTCGCATTTATTAAAAGTTTGAATTTTCAAAATATGTAAAGAACAAACAGCTCAATAAATTGTTTGCATAAAGAACAAATCAGATTAGTTTTTGTCTTTCTAAGATATTACTCTAATCTTATTTGCCTCACTATTTTACTAAAGATGTACTCTAATCTTACTGCACTTACCTCTAAGATTTTGCCTCTAAATGTTAGTAGTTACTTCTAGACCACATAATTAAATTTGTTTCTAAATTTTTCACAGTTTATGTGGCTATACACAGTTGAATAACCTGATAACATTTGTGTAATGAATAATTGTTTATAATTTTCAAAATAATATAATGAAATATTTATTTAATATATATTTAGTGATTTTCAATTATCTTTTTATTTTCATGAAGTTTAGATTCTATTTAAGCTAATATTCTATATAATAAACCTAGAAGAGAGACAAAAAGAAAAAGTAATAAATGTTATGCTTTTAAAAAGATTGTACTTTTATTTAAAAAGATTACAATATTTGTTAACCGTACTATGTGTTAAACAATTGTAATCTAAGCAATAATTGCAATAATGTAATTATTTCTGTGAATTAAATAACCTTTATTTTTTCAGATGCTAAAAATAATCCTCTTTCATGAAGCATACACCTTAACACTTTGATTTCCTATACATCCGAATTGCTTAAATGGAAGATGAATAATCAACGAAACAAAATTCAACAACTCAATCATTTCAGAAGCTCTTAAATAAAATGGTAAGAAATGTAACAAACAGAAGCAATCGTCCCGGAATGATTCTTATTGCCAACTGTTCAAATATCACACAGTTAATTAACCAGTTCATGGAAAGTTCGAACCGAACCAATCTTTCCCACAAGCCAGCCAACGTTTCATCCACAGAAATTGATGATTCTCAAAAAGATGCTGTTGTGTATATAGTTGTAGTGCTTTTCTTTTACTCGTTTTGTATTGGATTCATGATGATTCGATACATGCAAAAAGAAGCCAAAGAACAACAAGAATGCAAGAAGTACAGGAGGTACATAAACATGGCTCAAGACCAGTATCTTCAGTCCATGAACAGGGCAAGACTTGCGAATAGACTGGCTCTTCAAGCATTAAATACGGTTAATGCTATTCCTCAAACTAGTAGCAAAGTCACTTTTGTTTAAAAAGTTCACGCTAAAACTAATAAAATTTCATAAGAAGTTTCTTCATTGCTTTTCTAAAAATATTTATTATATTTGAATTATTTCATAGAGAATAAAAAATAAATAAAAGTAATAATTCTGATGTCACAAGTGAATAGATGAATGAGAAATTAATATTCTCCCATCATCCGTTTAGTTTTTTAAAAACTATAACATATTTAAATTCTATAACATATATTAATTATTTTTTTGTGCGTAACATATAAAATATGAAATATCTGCCAATAATTCTTTATCCTGAATAAATTCATTCATTCTATTTTATGCTAATGATTTTATTCAAAAAATTAATAAAATTTTTAAAAAGAGCTTCCTCAAATTTGATTTTTTGAAAAGCTACTATGATATTCAAATAACTGTATAAAGAATATAATTTTAACTGATAATTCCTCTATCACTATTATACAGATGAAGGAAAAATTAGTATTTCATTCATTTATTCTTCTTTTAGTAAACGAATTCATTCTAAAATAAATAAAATTACATTAAATGCTTTTTCATGAGTTTTTTTTTTTTTTTTTTTTTTTTTAAATGCAACAATTATATTTAAGTAATTGTATTAGGAATAAAATTCAAAACTCCATGTCCCAATTGTAGAGATAAAGGAAAAATTAGTTTTCCATTCTAGTCTTATTTCAGTTTACTAACTCATTCGAAAGTTAATAACATTACTTTGAAAGTTTCTTAAATGTGCTTTTTAAAGTATAAATAATATATTCAAATAATTGTATAAAAATTGAAACATAAATTAATAATTCATATGCCACAAATAAATGGATTAATAAAAAATAAGTATTTTATTCAAACGTTTTCCTCGTAATTCACAATCCATTCGGAAGTTTATAAAATTTCATAAAAAGTTAAATCTATTTCTAAAAATATATTTAACATTATTAAGCAAATAACAGAAATAAAGTACAATTTCCTATGCCAAAATTAAAATAATTTTATGATGTTTTTATGATGTAAAAAGTATTATTTTATAAATGAATACTTTAACTAACTGGAATAAAATATTTATTGCAGTTACTTTCATACAAAATCAAAATAGGAGTAGAATAAAGGGTATTAAATATTTGAAGTTTTGCAAAATACTAAAGCATAAAAATATTACTTCAGCTGTTTTATTACATATACAAATATTTAATGAATCAAAATATTATCACTTAATTATTGAAAATATATTTTTGCGACAACAATATTAGTTTTTATAGTGTACTACGAATATGTGAATAAAGCCAAAGTGTGTTGATGATGATAAGAAATACTCATAAATTATTTTAAACAACGCATCTCATTGACTTAATATTTAGGTTGAAATAATGAAATTCATGGGTGGAAAATGTAATTTTCCCATGAATTCCTCATGAATCGATTTTCCATGACACCCATGAATTGTTTGGCAATAATAATTATTTTCCTTTCATGGATAAATTTATTGATATTTAAAATCATACAAATAAAATTTAAGTTTTAATCTATTATCAAATATACATTAAAAGAGATTCAAGAAATGTTTCTATGTGAACTAAACAACATATTAATGCAGGAAAGTTAGTCTCTCAATAAAATAGTTTTATAATGGCATTGGATTGAGAAGAAATTAATTTCAATTTGTGAACAAACCAACAGCGTTATAAAGAACTGATGTTACTTCCTTAAGAAAACAATAGAAATAAACATCAAGAAAAGAGAAGTAATAATATCAGAAGAGTAATAATAAGATTACGCTACTATTCTATTTGTTGATATTATTAATTTGCTAAAATTAATATAATGAAACATGTACAATTTATAAATAATAAAGGTAAAAAATGTTATTGAAGGTTTTCAGTAACTTTAGTGTATTTTAGTTTAAAAAATATCATGAAGAGAAATATATGATTATATATATTTAAGGTAGGTATTTTTTTTTCCTCCTTTATTTTGAAATTTTATTTTATTCGAAGTTTGTTTCGAAAACTTACTTTCACAAATAAAAGCTAATTTACAAAAGAAGTTAACTTAATTTCCAAAAGAAAAAACATTTATTTTACTCAAAAAATTTTATTTGCTTTCAAAATAATGATTCAAGATACTAAAATTTTTCTTTTCCTTACTTATAAATAATATTTTACTTATAATGAGAGAAAAAATATTTTCTTTGAAACAAAAATGTGAAAAAATCTATTTGTGGTATTTTTGCTTTTGCTTGAAGGTTAAACTTTTTATTTATAATTTTAAAATACTGACATTTTTTATTTATACAGTGGGTAAAAAAAGTCTCCGTACGCAGATACGAATGCAAATCAAAGTTTAATATGTCACACAAAATTCATAATGATAAAAATGAAAACTTATATGTGACTTAAAAGTAATATTATGTAATATTTATTCATATTAAAGGATTGATAATACAGACCAAATTAAATAATTGTCACGAACTCCCATCAGTGGTGCGACGGTAGTGCCACGGCCAAGTGAACGTGAGTTGATACTGAGCTATGCTCGGGGAAACAAGCCTCGTGCCACGATCAAGTGAACGTGAGTTGATACTGAGCGATGCTCGGGGAAACAAATCTATGGAACAGGAGATGTGTTTTTGTTTTCGCCTTTTTAGTGTAGTGGGTTGTGTATGTTAAATTCTTAAATGTATGTGTTTATTGTAAATTCAGTTCATTAAAGTGCTTAAATATAACTGCAAGACCTCTGTGTTCTTTGAAAACTGTAAAATGATTCAAATTAAGTGATTCAAGAAAAGATCGTGGAGTTCCTTGAAAATAGAAAGGTGAGTGAACCTTACCTTCCGTTAGTAAAGAAATAGTTTTTTATCAGTTTTTTTTCACAAAAAATTGATATTTGGCGCCCGAACAGGGGCTGCCACGTAAATGACTCTTAAATATTGATTGTTATTATTTACATTTGAAAAAGAAACATAAGTCTTGCATGTTAAAAATTGAAACTAAAACATCATTTAATAAATTAGAATAATTGATATTAAGATTGATTATTAAATATAAAAATTGACATTTGGCGACACATTTATATACATTGATTCTCTTGCTAAGATAATGGCTGAGGAAGAATTGAATAAATTAAAGCGAAAGCGAGGTTTTCTAAGATCTTCGATCACGAAGCAAATTTCTAAAATCGAAACTGACAGTCAGAAATCGGATGTTAATGCCGAGGAATTAGAAGAATCTCTTGAGGTTTTTTATAAGAAATGTGATGAGTTAAAATTAATTGATTCACAAATTGAAATTTTCATTAAAATTGATGAAATTGAAGAAGAACTTGCGGCTGTAGAAGAATACCAAGAAAAAATAACTAGAACGAGATTTCGAACTTTAAAGATAATTAAGCAATTAAATACCGAAACTGAAAAGATTAATTCTATTCAGAAAACTGATATTTCTCACAACAGTTGCAGTCAGAATCCCATTCAAACCTTTGAAGGAAACCGCTTAAAATTACCAAAATTAACTATTCCAAAATATTTTGGCGAGATTTCTGAATGGTTGAATTTTTGGAACTTTTTCAATTCTTCGATTCATGAAAATGTAAACTTAAACAAAATTGATAAATTCATTTACTTAAGATCATATTTGGGAGGTTCTGCGTTTAATGTGATTGATGGTTTAGAATTAACAGCAGAGCATTATGACTACGCCATTAATTTATTGAAGGAACGATTTGGTGATAAAAAAGTTTTGATTAATGTACATATTGAAAAGCTTCTCCAAACAAACCCATTAAAAAATTCTAATGATGTAAAAAGTTTTAGGAACATTTTTAATCACATACAAAAGAATATCAGAAGTTTAGAAAGTTTATCTGTTAAAAAAGAAAGCTATTCGAATATTTTAGTTCCCATATTAACTAAATTATTACCCCGAGATCTATTGTTGGAATTTCATAAAAGATCACAAAATCCTGTTGCAAATGAAATTGATGAGCTACTCGAATTCTTATCAGCGCAACTCTCAGCGAGAGAAAAAACTTTCACAAGTTTGAGTTCTACCGTTTCGGAAATCAAAACTCCACCTGCTAGAGTTATGAGTCATATGGAGAAAGATTCTAGGCGACAGCCATCCGCAGCTGCATTAGTGAATGAATGTGTTAACGAAGAGAGAAGTCAAAAGGGTATTTGTTTATTTTGTAGATCGCCTAAACATTCTTCGGCTTCCTGCACGAATAATTTAAGTTTGAATGAAAAAATAGACATTTGTAAGCGGTCTGGCTCCTGTTTTCGTTGTTTAAATGATAAAATTAAAAAGAGACATCTTTCCTCTTCTTGCGATGCTAAGGTTGAATGTAAGAAGTGCTTAGGCAGGCACGTTTCTATAATGTGCATGGGAAGAAAAATAAAGGTGCAGGACGCGGGGGAAAAAGAAAATATTTCCGCTCTCCCTAAAACGAAACCTGATACAGACTGCGTTTTAAGCAATTCGGCTGATAAAGAGAAAATAATGTTA
This sequence comes from Latrodectus geometricus, assembly GCA_026290005.1. Taxonomy (NCBI): domain Eukaryota; kingdom Metazoa; phylum Arthropoda; class Arachnida; order Araneae; family Theridiidae; genus Latrodectus; species Latrodectus geometricus. The sequence goes on from JAPDSC010048737.1 coordinate 73,225, forward strand.
CAAACTCTTATTGTGAATGTTTCGGGGGGTAAACAAAAGTATTTATTGCGAATGATAATTGATACAGGAAGCTCTTGTAGTTATTTGTCGGAATTTGCAGCGCGTAAGTTAAAATTAAAGAGTGTTGGGCAAGAAACAGTTGTGCATGGACTATTTGGGGGATCGCATAAAAAGGAAACGCATGAAAAATATGTGGTTAAGTTAAGTAATATAGATAATAGTTTTACATGTACATTAAATGTAATGGAACAGAAAACAATTTGTGCCCCGATTCCCAAATTAGAAAGTAGAAAAATTATAGAAGAATTGAAAGGACAGGGCATTTACCCTAGTGACATAACTATAAATGAAAATCTCTGTTTATTTGATAGGAATGCTAATGAAATTCACGGACTCATAGGCGCGGATTATGCAGGAGGTTTGTTTACTGGGGAAATTACAAACCTATCTAAGGGGCTTGTTGCGATGAATACACATTTCGGGTGGACTGTAATGGGAAGAACTGGGGAAATTACTAATGTAAATGAAATGCTTTTGTCCCTTCATATTAGTGATTTAAAAATTTCTGACTTATGGTCACTAGACTCTCTGGGAATAACGGAACCGAGTATATCTCAAACGAGATTGGAAATTGAGGAAGCGGCAAAAGTTCATTTTGTTCGTTCGTTAAGCAGGAATGAAGAAGGTAGATATCAAGTGTCCCTTCCCTGGTTGGAGGTTCACCCAGATTTACCGGATAATCGAAACCTCGCCGAACAGTGTTTGAAATCGTGCGTAAGAGCGCTACAAAAAAGAAACTGTCTTCAGGATTATGAAAATGTGAACAGGAAAAGGGGAAGATTAGAGGTAGAAGAAATCGAAACATCTGAGAGGTTCATTTTAAAAGAAATCCAAAGGGAATCTTTTACTGGAGAAGAGAAGCAGAACTTCCGAACCGTGAAAGGCAGTGATGGTCTGTTGCGAGTTTCGACGAGGATAACCTCGAGAAAGGACTTGGAGAATTTTAGGTTTCCCATATTATTGCCAAGTAAGCATAAGATGGTTGAAAAATTGATCATGAGCAAGCATATCGAACTTGATCATGCCGGTACTCAGACATTGATGTCCCACCTCAGAGAATCCTATTGGATCATTAAGACCAGAAGAACAGTGCAAGGTGTGATAAAAATTGTACTAAATGTAGAAGATTTTCTGTTCAGCCATTGGAAACCGAAAGCATTCCTCTTCCAGAGGATCGTGTCAGAGATGCGGCTGTCTTCGAAATCATTGGTATCGACCTGTGTGGACCAATGTTTCTGAAAGGAGAGAGAAAATGTTGGGTGGTTCTCATCACCTGCGCCATCTACCGAGCAGTACATCTTGAGTTGGTATCTTCCTTAACGACAGATTGTTTTATCCTGGCAATTCGCCGCTTTATTGCTCGGAGAGGACGTCCCTCGACTGTGTATTCCGACAATGGCACCAATCTTGTAGGAACAGCAAATCTTTTAAAAACTATCGATTGGGGTAAAGTCAAAGATTTTGCATCAATGAAAAGAATCTCTTGGAAATTCATTCTCCCCTCCGCCCCTTGGTGGGGAGGTTTCTGGGAAAGATTGATAGGAATATTGAAAGGTATTCTTAGAAGGGTACTTGGAAAAGCTTGCCTGAATGAAGAAGAGTTAGTCACAGTTTTATGTGACGCTGAAAGTCTCATTAACTCTCGTCCTTTAACATACCTCTCGGAAGATCCAGATGACCTGTCAGCCCTCACTCCATCTATGTTTCTACAGGAAATTAAAGATGTAGGTGTGCCAGAATTTGACATCATCGATTCGAGAAAACTGAATAAAAGATATGCTTACCGTTTGAAATTGCGACAAGATCTGCGAAGTCGATTCAGAACTGAATATCTTGGATTGCTAAAAGACCATTCCAAAGTGAAAAATGGATCATCCATCAAAGAAGGAGATCTTGTGTTCATCGGAGATACAAATAACAAGCGAATCAACTGGCCTTTGGCAAAAGTTTTAAAAACCTTTCCTGGAAAGGATGGAAAAGTACGTTAAGTCGAACTTAAGACTCAATCTGGAAATCTTTTAAGACCCATACAAAGACTTTATCCACTGGAAGTGACAACGATTGACTTTTCATCAGCGGATTGTTCCAGTAAACCGAGTGATAATAATTCTTGCCAAAACAAGAATTTAATCCCGGATAGCAAGGGAGCCATATATTCCCGTTATGGACGATTGTTAAAACCAACTAAAAGACTTTAAGCTATTTTTAAAATATCATTGATTTATATTGTAGTCAATTTGTTAATATTTTTTGTGTTTAGTTTTTTACAGGTGAATCATAGAACTGAACTTGATGTTTGGATTCGAATTGGCTTACCTTCGAATCCAAAGGTGGGAGAGTGTCACGAACTCCCATCAGTGGTGCGACGGTAGTGCCACGGCCAAGTGAACGTGAGTTGATACTGAGCTATGCTCGGGGAAACAAGCCTCGTGCCACGATCAAGTGAACGTGAGTTGATACTGAGCGATGCTCGGGGAAACAAATCTATGGAACAGGAGATGTGTTTTTGTTTTCGCCTTTTTAGTGTAGTGGGTTGTGTATGTTAAATTCTTAAATGTATGTGTTTATTGTAAATTCAGTTCATTAAAGTGTTTAAATATAACTGCAAGACCTCTGTGTTCTTTGAAAACTGTAAAATGATTCAAATTAAGTGATTCAAGAAAAGATCGTGGAGTTCCTTGAAAATAGAAAGGTGAGTGAACCTTACCTTCCGTTAGTAAAGAAATAGTTTTTTATCAGTTTTTTTCACAAAAAATTGATAATAATAAATCGTAAAAACTAAAAAAATGCCGTAAACATAGAAACAAAAGTCTCCGTACGATGCCCTAGTACACATAAAATGTTTACAAAAATGTAAAATACATTGAACAAAAGTACATTTAATGATCCGTGGGCCCTCCTTTGGCCTTTATCACCTCTCTTAGACGTTGTGGCATTACTCCTACAAGTTTTTTTGTTATTTCCGGAGAAATATTAGACCAAATACTACTAATGGCACTCTTGTGTTTAAGTTTGCTTTTTATGTCATATTTTTTGAGTTGCCGTACAATTTCTTCCCAAAAATGTTCGATGGGGTTCAAATCGGGTGACTTTGGGGGGCTATGAAGTTGTTGTTGCACATGGTAAAGACACTACTCTTGGCAAATCTTAGAGGTGTGTTTTGGACCGTTGTCCTGCTGAAAAGTAAATCCTGTCCCAAGAGATAATTTCTTTGAACTGGATAATACATTTTGTTTAAGAATATTTAGATATCAGTATCGATCCATATTTCTTCCGATGAATTACAAGTTTCCTACTCCAGAAGCACTCATACACCCTCACACCATAACACCGTCACCACCGTGCTTCACAGTTCCGCACTAGTTCTTAGTTAGCATTTGTTGATTTGGTTTTCTCCACACCATAACTCAGCCATCTGACCCAGGAATGTTAAATTTTAATACATCGCTAAAAAGAATGGTTTCTCAAAAAGATAATGGCTTACTTACATGCTCCTTTGCAAACTCGAGGCACTTTTTCCTGTTGCCCAAATTTATATAGGGTTTCTTCCAAGCCGTTCGTTCATGATAACCACTTATTTTAATGACATTTATCACGGTTTGAGTTGAGACTTTAATGTTGTAGCAAACCAATTTAATCAGCTGCCAACTTCGGTACACTAATTCATGTATTTTCTTGAACTTGGCGAATGATGTTTCTTTTATGCACGCGATTTAATTTTGTTGGCCTCCCGGATCGATCTCTATTCTCAAATGAATGAAGTTCACGATATCTTTCAATGATATATTGCACAGTAGACTTCGATTTTTTAGTCAGTTCACTAATCCTTTTCATGTATAATCCATCTTTTCACAATTTAATCACTAATTCCCGAATACTCTTGGAACTTCCATTTTGAGACGACAAGAAAGAAACTTGAACTCAACAACTGTCGATATGTTGTTTCCTTATCATTGATTAACTTTCTAACGTCAAACATTTACTGCGGGCCTGTTTTAATCACGTCAGAAAGAATTTGCATAACGCGTACGGAAACTTTTTTTGCACTTCAATTTTAAATTTACTTTAGGTATTGAAAATAATATGCTTTTCTCGTTTTGTACAAATGAAAATTTATAAAAATCGCTTACTATAGACTTGTACTAAACACATATAGGCAGTATTTAAAGGAAAAATGAAATACTTTACAAATTATGTTAATTTATTCTTAAATTCAGTGACCGTACGGAAACTTTTTTTACCCACTGTAATTGCAATATTTTATGATGTTTCAACAGTAAAAATAAATATATTTAAAGTGAAGAAAATAATTATATCAGTTTTAATAATCGGAAAATTTGCTTTGTAAGCAATTTTCCATTTTTTTCATTTAATTCATTTATTTTTCTACTATGTTTACTTCATTTTTTTTAAAATGTTGAATTTTTTAAATATGTTCTTTTAAAAATATCATTAAAATTACATTCTTTATTTGAAGCATTCACAAAATTAACTTTATCTGAAGAGTATATATTCTTATTATAAACGCAAGAATTATTTATTTCTAATTTTCAAGAATGAGCTTATTTAACTTCATTATATTTATAAGAAAGCATAAACTAAAAAACTTGTAACAGTTATTTATTTCTCACATTTTATATCTAAAGGTTAAAATTTTATTAAATAAATTATTACCGAACTTTTACTTCACATTTTGATTTCAAAATGTATCTTATGTTTCATAATTATTATCTTGTAAATTATCATTGTATAATAATAGTGGTTTGAAGAGGTCTGATATGAATAATTTTATGTAATTTTCAAAAACTGTTCATATTGCAACAATTCAATTTAATGCATATTGAAAAAGAATCCGATTATTAAATTAAAAAATGATTAAATAAAAATATTTATAAACCAATCCTTTTTATATGATGTGAGAAAGACGCAGTCTTAACTATGACTACATGCTTTTCATAGGTTGTCATGGAGACAAATTTTTGCTGCGAAAGAATCATTTCTTTAACGTAATTTTTTATTTACTGATATATAGGTCACTTCCGAAGGGATTTTCTTGTGTCGATAAAACTGACAGCATCGACTAACAGAATTAAATATTATCCATCTAAGACACTTTTTTTCAACATTGTTCCGAGATACCTGTTGATTCCTTTCATTGTAAACTTCAAAAAAAAAAAAAAAGAAAGAAAAGAAAAAAAATTTTTATGTATGCCATTTTCCCTTTTTGTTCAATACTATACACATTCTTTATTTTCTGATTATTAATTTTCTTGAAAACTAAGCATTTTCTCAACAACTTATTTCTTAAATTTAAATTTCAAATCCAATAATTCAATTCCCATAAAGATTTGTTCTTTAATTAGGTTTCCTTCATTAAATGATTTTGTGTGTGATATAAAATGAATTTTATTAATTACATTAATCATTTATTAAAATTCTTATTTTAGTCATATTTTCAATAAATATAGATAGCTAGGAAATTAAATTGATGTTTTTCAGCCCCTTCAACTTATGTTCTTATAAATTTCTTCAGTAGACAACAAACATTTTATTATCAGAATCTTTAATTTTTTACTTTAGATTCTACTAATAGTATATTCATTCTGTATATTTGTAATCAATTGGTGTAAAATCGTATTATTCTTTGTTATTTTATACAATATTCACTAATAAATTTCAATTAGAATAACGAAATTTGCTCTTGAAATATACACAGATAACTATTTATTTTTCCCCTATTCTAGATATTCGAAAAAAATAAGAATTTTCTCTATTTTTTTGTTTCTTATTCATATATTATTAAAATAAATATACCTCACATATAATGCGACCATATTCATATATACTATAAAAGCAAGCACAAGTTCAATATTGCTAAATCTAAGTATGAATCACGTATTCTAAACATTTATGTTCATATTATGTATAACGTACATACATTTAGGTACATAGGATTTGTGGTGCCCACAACCACAAGTTTCTGCAACATAATTGTTACCTCGTCTTTTGGAATACACTTTTAAAATTGAGAATTATTTAGTTTTTTTAATATGGTTCTTAGATTTATTTTTCTTGTATGATTACACAAATAAATTTTTACAATTGTTTGTCATACGACTTACAAAATAAACACATTTTTCACTCCTATTTTTATGTTTGAAATGTAGATATAAATTTTCTTAAATCAAAACATAACCTTATTTAACCTTTTATTTATCACTAATACATAGAATTAAAATTTAACCAATACAAATGGAGATTAGTAGCACTTGATTAATTTTATCGTACTTTAAAATGAATCCAATTTGGCTAACCAGTAGAAGAATATGAACTAATAGAATAAACGGGTACGATTAATTCTAAGACATGTTAAAGAAGCTTTAATTTAAAAATAAAACTTAATTAGTATTTATCTTCTTACATTTAAAGTGAAAGTAGGGAAAGTGGGCTTGTTATATATGTTGGAAAATGCGTAATGGTTTTAACATACGAAATGATCAAATTTTTAATAAAGATTAGAATATACACAAAATTTATTAATAATATATCTATCACTGAATATTTTAATAAGTAATATCTGATAACATATGTGTGGTGTTGATTTTATAAGAAAAAAAAATTTATTTCAAGAGTTGAAGAATCATAATAAAAGTTTTAGCTTTAATTGAAAAGCTAAAAATGATTACATAAAAAAACAATCGTTTTACACTTACAAAAAAACAATCTATGGAATGATATCGTTGAAGAATGAATTATGAATACATATAGTTGAACTAATATAATCTTAAGTGGTAAAGATAGTTATATAGTTTCACCGTAGCATTAATTCTGTAATTATTAAATCAACATTAGAAATTCGAAGTTAACAGCACAACTGAAACTTGCATCTAATGTATAAAGTAGTGCATAAAGTTGTAATTTAGAGTTTATCACACACAATGCCTTCATTAATGACCTCAAAAAATTTTTTAAAAAAGTCATTAAAATGAGGAAATATTAAAACATTAAATGCTTCATTTGAATAACACTAATTTAATAGACTAATGTGTGTTATTTATGAATTACAGTTTTATTAAATTAATTAGAATGTGTAACAAACTCAATATAATTTTTACACTCTTAAGATACCGTTATGATATTCTCAATAAGAAAGTTTATAGATAATGATTTGTATTAAGGAATACCGGAAGTATTCGTAATATTATCAATCTCTCAATGTCAAAGCAATTTCATAATTAGTGAAAAGAAACAGGAAATAAGTAATTGAATTTTTTTAAAAATTATCTTTAAATATTTTTCAATAGGAAATACTGTGGATTCAATGCAACACTAGAAACTTAATTTGTGCACATTTTTAATTGAAAAACTTAAAACGTAACAATTTTTTTCACGAGACAAAACAAAAATACATGTATGTATAAGTTTTCTGAGCAGTTCAAAAATCTTTCCATTTATTTATTTTATATTATTAAAAGAAAAGTTAAGTTTCAGAGAAAAGACATTGATAAATCATGTGCATAAGAAAGTAAATTAAAATAAAAAGTTCTTGTGTCAATAAATACTCATAGAGAATATTTTGTATTCAATATCGTTTGAAATTATAAAAAGATGATTTTTCACAAAAACATGATAAGGAAAAGTATCAGAAATCAGATGAAAAATTCACAAAAATACGAGCCATAAAGTTGCGACCTAAAGGAAAGAAATTATTCTTATAATTCAAGTTCTGTTTTGGCAAAGAAATCTATCCTTTGATGAATCGAGAAATAGACCAAAATTTGGAAATAATTCCAACTCCACTTAATTTTTCTTTCCTAATAAGATTTTTCTTTCCTAATATGACTGTAATAATAAATTAGATGAAAAATATTTTAACAAAATGATTTCATTAAATTAGTTATAGAATTATTATCCATTATCGAAAAAATATTTAAAATGGAACTAATAAGTTTTGCTTCGATAATATACAAGGATTCATAAAAATGAGTTTACTTTTAGAAACTTCACAAATGAATACATTTTAACGTTTCTTTTGAAGATTATAGCCTGATTTATGGCTAAATGATTTATGAAAACTTTAATTGGAACAAAAAAGTAATGATCATTACATAGTTCTCGAATTCTATTCAGCTAGATTAAAAAAAGAATATTTTAAGAAATGATGTAGAAAAATGATTAATAGCGTAACAAAATATTTGAGGGTATGGTAATCAAGTTTAAAAAAAATTTCAACTATTATATTTTCATTAGAAGAAAAATATTTATAGAATATAACAAAAAACAATTCCCACAACTTGTTTTTTCATTTATAGCTTTTTAATGATAAACAGCTTGAATGTTAAGTGATATCATTCTTTGGACAAAAAGTGTTTTGTTAATAAAATCTACCAAATTTTAAAATTAATTACTCGGAAAATTTTAATTAAAAGCTATTCAATTAATTGGTTTTTAAATATTAAATTACAATATTCTTATAATTTAAATTCTAATTTATTATTACAAACAAACTGTAAATTATTATGATTCTAAAAATGCAGTTTATTATATTAAAAATTTATATTTCAAAAATTTTTAAAAATCTTTTAATAATTTGATTTAAGAAACCTTATTTTAAAACATTTTTGTATAATTTAAAACATAATAATCTTATGTAGTTCATATGAAAAGTTAGTTAATTAGTTTGTTGCATAGAAAATTAATTACACATTTTAATAAGAATTTCGTGTATTGGAAATCATGAGACGTAATGAAATAGAGCGTAGAAGAGTTAGAAGTATAAAAAATTATTATAGTCTAACAATGAGAGAGATATAAAAATTCAATTCATTATTCTATTCTGAAATATTTATTCTGATTCTTTAGAAGAAATAAGCACATTGTCTTTAAACTTTGATTCTTTACAACTTTAACTCAAAATCTTTCTTGGAACTAACAACTGAATTAATAATTTGTTATATCAACATTGTTGAACCAATAATAATACCAACAAAAAATAACTATAACCTTTACGATCACCTAGTGAAAAATTGCATTAATATCTTAGGTAATATATTAGCAGCTTATTCAAATTCTAGTCATTACAGAATTATTCCAAGATAATTTTCTAAATGTTTAAATATTTGGATTCCAACTGATATTAAACAATTAGACACAGATTTGGAATTTAATTAAAATCCAATTTAACTTCAAATATGTATACATTGAATATATAAATTAATTACTTATATATATATATATATATATATATATATATAAAATACTTACACATGCATTTTTTTAATTTTTATATTGTGTCTCTCCATATTTTTATATCTTATAAATTTAATTTAAATCTATTATAGTACAAAAAATATAAATACTTATACATTGCTGACAAATATTGCTTTTATTTTTCTTAATAAGGGTAAAAAATTTATAAAAATTTTAATTTATATCATAAATTTAAAATTTTGGTTGTATATTTAATTACATGAAAATTTGTAACTTTAATGAAATATGTAATTTTTATTTTTAAATATTCTTTCGAAGAAGGCAGTGCCTGTCATTTAAAGTATTCTTTGGTTATAAATAAATAGAAAGTACACTATTTTGCTCTCAATATGTGTATTATTGGAAAATAGTAATTTCGAATAATTTAACGCAAAAAAGAAAATAAATTAAAGCAATCAACTTTGATCATCGGTATTTTATATTAGAATTTTAAGAATAAAGAGAAAGTTAATATGCAATACATCATGTAATTAAATACACGCATTTATTACATATATCGACTACAGATAATAATTTTAAAATTCAGCTTAAATAAAAATTAACGTTAACAAAAAACCTTTCATATTAATATTCACTGTTAAGTTACCATAACTGAATTAAATTTCGTTTTGCTCGATCAGCGTTATAAACAACTGAATTTACTTTCTCTTGCCAATTCAATATTTAGATTATTATCATTAGAGTGTGATATTCTCAATGATCACTTCCGAAGATAAGATTAACATCTTAAACTCACAAACACTTGGTATTTTTAAAGTTCCCAAAAACGAATTGCTTGAGATAATGTATACAAAGTAAGATTTTTGATATTGTTATATATTTATAGTAATTTTTAAACATACTTATTTTCGGATCGATAACGTTGGTGTTAATCATTTGAAATCATATTTATTAACTGCAGCCAAATTTTAACAGAACTTTTAATTAAGTTTCTTATCTTTCAAATTTTATTGATGGAAGGTCATAAATAAGATCAGATTTGTTTTGAATTTACTTCAGAATTTCATTATGAATTTCAAACTTTTAGGGATAAGTTTGAAATCCTCACCAGGGAATAAAATTATTGTGATAAATTAAAACATTTTTAGTCTTAGAATAAAACAAAGTTTTTATTCTTTTTTTACATGCGCATACAGCGATGCGCAGAGAAAAACCATCCAATAATTGTTCCAAAAGTGTAATAGAAAAGAAAAATATCGAAGCGCAACTCGTCATAAAATTAAGAAAAGCAGAACTTGTCACGGAAGAAAATAAGGAAAAACGGAAGTGCAAACCATTTTTCCTTCTTGTGGCATCATTTAGATGTAGGTGATAGACAAAGAAAATAACGAAACTGCGTGTGCGTGACATAATTTGCTTACAAGAACATTTCTCATTTCTAGCAATTTTTATCTCTGTAGTTAAGATAAAATGGTAAAAAATTTCATTTTTGAGATAGTTTGAATACAAAATAGTGATTTTGTGTAAGATGATTAACAAAAAAATAAAAAGCATAGTAAAATGTTAAAAAAATTTACATGGATATTTTTTTCCTTTTTAGTATTTCGTAGATTCTCTGTCATTGAGAGTGTAGTGTAAAAAACACTTTTATTCCAGAGAAATTAATTAATAAAATTAATTAAAAGAAAATATTAGCTAATCAAATTTTCCCTGTGATTGAAATCAGATGACACGCATATAATTCGGTACATAGGAATATATAATGCATAGAGATTATATATGATGACCTCCAGAAAATATATCTGTTTATAGTTTTCATATTTGTATTACCATTCCAAGGGTAAGAGCTGATTAATCAAACTGATATCTAAGAATGTTCCAAGTATTTTCTGGTGATGATATATCAAGCTAATGATCATGATAATTAAATATGTTTATCGAACCGTGATTACTGAGTACTGAGCCATAGTTACAGAGATAATTACTGAGTTGGCAATGACATACATACATGAAAAATGGAATTGGTTAAACCTACAATAGAAATTCACAAAATTTCACAAGCTAAAACATCTTTGAAATGTAAAACTCTAGAGTGAAAACGCAAAAAATTTTTCCCCGTATACGCCAACTACTTATAATATACATCCAAAATATTTTTTACATCAATCGACTTCGTATTTTTATCACTGATTTCAAAATAACGATGATAAAAAACATATCTTAAACACGAACATGAAAAACATGTTGAAACAATAAAATGATATATATGAAGATAAGTTGAGAGCAAAAATTGCGAATCTGTTATTGAATTCAGAGATAACTGAAGATACAAATAATTCACAAGAAGTTTTACTTGGTTTTCGGGAGAAAAAAAAATTAACTAGAAAAATTCAGAAAAAAATGTTACATCTGCAAAAAACTCATGAAAACAATTTAAGAGTTTCAGATAAAAAAATATGCTTTGTATTCTGCAATAATCTATATTTTGTGTTTAATTAAAATATATAAAGAAAACCCATTTCTACAAATGTAAATGACATCATCTACAATATAATATTAACAAACATTTAACAAAGTTTTGAATTTAGTTTCTAAGCAAAACCATAAAACTGCACACACAGAAGCTCCAAATTTTACTTCAAATTTTCTTTAAAAATCTATTTTTGCTAAAGTAATAGCAAAATAGATAGCACACAAGCAAGTTTTCGACATATTTCTAAATTATTTAACAAAACGGTCCGTAACGTCGGATTGGGAAATATCAAAAACTGGATCACCAAAAAATTTTTGAAAATATAAATTAATCAAATTATTAATAAAACGTTTTCTTCTTAGATAAAATACTTTGTCAGATCGTAAGAAGAAATTCACAGAAACTTTTGGCTGACTTTGCCGAGATAGTGAAGCAATTAATTTTCCTGCAACCACCTTTTGATCCTTTTCCAAAGGCAGAATGAACGGATCCATTTTTCGAAGTTGTTCTATTATTTCGCCTTTCCAGGTTACGAATTTGTTTAGACCACAAAGCCATTACCTCAAGCGAAGATTGCAGGAAATCATTTTATTGCAAGTGCATAAAATTTCATTCTCTGACTGTTATGGTGTATGTGTATCGTTTATTAAATAATATCTATGCACACCATATATTGAAACTTAACTAAATTTTATTATTAAATTTTAAGAAATGCCAAAAACGTCGCGAGTACAAAATCTTTGGGAGAGAACTGGTTTTTGAGCTCGTTCTTTCACATCGTCGGGGAAAACGTGAATTGCTCTGTTGTTCCTCGTGCGGTATGATTCCGAGGAGATTGGTGTTGCCAATCTTCAGATAGAAAGTTTTTCTAGCTGCTGTTGCCAACTTCCGAGCAGAAGTGTTTCACCACATTACTTCCCCCCCCCCCAAAGTGCCTAAGGCACGAGGAGTTACAGATATCGTGGGTTGAAACGAACTCTTCTGCCGGAACGCGTAGTTTGCACAGGGGGTTCTTCGTTTACCGCTAAGTCTTGAACCACAGGAACAGGCGTCACTTTCGGAGAGTTCGGGGAAGCTTGGGTAGCACTGGGAACAGGAACTGAAGATTCAGGGGTTTCAGACATTACAAATGCTGGTTTTAGACGGTCGACATTGATAACGGATTCTTTTCCTTTGATGAGGAGAGTGTAAGTTTTACTAAGCCGTTTAAGCACTTGATAAGGACCATCGTATGGACGAGTCAATGGAGGTTTTACTGCATCCTGCCTCACAAACACATGAGTGCACGAATCCAAAGCTGGGTGCACGAAATACTTGGGGTTGATATGAGCTGAAGTGGGCACTGGTGCAACGTTTCTCATAGACTCGCACAGCTTTTGTAAGAAGGAAGCTGGATCCAGGGAAGTAGAGACACTTGTTGGCTGAAAGAAATCTGCAGGCAGCCGAATTGTTGCACCGTAAAGCATCTCGGCACAGGTACCACCAAGGTCTTCCTTGTAGGCTGATCGAAGACCTAGCAACGTAATGGGCAGGCTTGATGTCCACTGGACGTCATTGTGGCACATTAATGATTGTTTTAATGATCGGTGAAACCTTTCAATTAATCCGTTCCCGGCAGGGCTGTATGGAGTTGTGCGAATTCGGTGAATGCCAAGGATTTTGTTCAGATTCATGAATAAGTTCGACTGGAACTGACGACTTTGATCAGTTGTTATGGTGGCAGGTATTCCAAATCTTGCGATCCAATGGGCAACAAAAGTTCGGGCGATGGTTTCTGTGGAAATGTCACGTATCGGAATAGCTTCCGGCCAGCGAGAAAATCTGTCGATCATTGTTAAAAGATAAGAATATCCTTCCGACGGGGGTAAAGGTCCGACAATGTCCAGGTGCACCTGTTGAAAGCGTTGTAAGGGGACAGCAAAGGCTTGCAAAGGGCTACGGTTGTGCCTGGAAACTTTTGACTTCTGGCAATCAATGCATGCGCAAGTCCATGCAACACAGTCTTTTGAAATTGAGGGCCAGACGAAACGAGAGAGAATCAGTCTTTTAGTTGCTCGTACTCCTGGGTGGGAAAGTCCATGTAGGGAGTCAAACAGAGTTTTTCGGAGTGGAGAGGGAACGAAAGGACGGATTCGATCGTTGGTTACATCGCAAAATAGTTTAAGTCCTGGGGACAGTTCCATCTTCTGTAGCTTTAAGAAATTACCTGAAGTTGATAGTAATTGCTTGAGTTCTGCATCATTTTCCTGGATTTCAGCTAAACGTGAGAAATCGGTGGCGTTATTACTATTAATGGCAAAAATTCTTGATAAGGCGTCGGCAACTGCGTTGTTTGATCCAGAAACGTGTTGAATGTCAGTGCTAAATTGAGCAATAAAATTCATATGCCGAATTTGTCTAGGAGATGCAGAATCGGAATTTTTTTTAAACAAAAATGTAAGTGGACGATGATCAGTAAATATAGAAAAGGTTTGTCCCTCAAGGTCGTGCTGAAAATGTTTTACAGCAGAATAGATAGCCAATAATTCTCTATCATATGTGCTGTACTTGGTTTCAGCTGGTGTCAGTTTCTTGGAGTAAAAAGCTAAAGGTTGTAAACCATTGGTACTTTGGGAGTGCAATACTGCTCCTATGGCGATATTGGAAGCATCTACCATTAATGATAGCTGCTGATCAGGGGAACGGAAACCAAGGGTGACTGCATTCCTTAAATCGCTTTTGCATTTTTCAAACGCGGCAGTTGTTTCATCTGTCCAAAGAACAGGTCGTTTGTCATTCTTTTTAGAATTTTTTAGAAGTGAATGAAGTGGGGCTTGAGTAGCTGCGGCTTTAGGCAAGAAACGACTATAAAAATTTAACATAGCTAAAAATCTTTTAAGGTCAGACAGTGTTTCAGGCTTAGGGAAGTTAGAAATTACTGCTGACTTTTCTGGAAGAGGGCTTACACCAGAGGGTGTTAATAAGCAACCAAGAAATGAGACTGATGTCTTTCCAAGAACACATTTAGAGGGGTTTAATTTTAGTCCGTATTCGCGGAGTTTATCAAAAATGATGCGAAGGTGTTTAATATGTTCGTCTTCGGTTGCCGATGCTATAAGGAGATCATCGAAATAGGGAACGCAAAAATCCAATCCGTAAAGCACTTGATGTATGAATCTTTGGAAAGTTAGACCGGCGTTACGAAGTCCAAATGGCATTTTAAGATATTCGAACAAACCAAATGGGGTGGTTACAGCAGTTTTCGGTACGTCCTCAGGATTGACGGGAATTTGGTGATACGCTCTTGCCAGGTCGAGGGTAGAAAAAATATTTTTGCCGAAAAAAGCCTGTGTACAATCCTGAATATGGGGTACAGGATACCTGTCAGGAGTTGTCACAGCGTTCAAGCGACGATAGTCGCCACAAGGGTGCCAATCACCGTTAGATTTGCGGACCATGTGGAGGGGACTGGCCCAAGGGCTTTTGGACGGTCGAATAATTCCCTGAGACATTAAGTATTCGAACTCTAAACGCGCGGCTTTGAGTAATTCTGGAGCCAAACAGCGAGGTCTGGAAAATACAGGGGGGCCCTTAGTTTCAATGTGATGGAAAATTTCATTAGTTTTAAGGTCATTTGTTAATAAAGAAGGGTTTGTAAGCTCAGGATACTCAGCAAGTAATTTTTCAAATTTGGAATCGCCGATAAGTACGGATATGATGGAGTCTAGGGAAAAATTGTTGAAAGATATGCCGTTTGACGAGAGAGATGTCCGAGAGTCGATCAGACGGTTATTTTTAACATCGACAAGTAACTCAAAATGTTTAAGAAAATCAACACCTATAATTGGTTGGTTTACGTCAGCAATGACGAATAACCACGAAAATTGTCGGCGGAGATTTAAATCAATAATGAGGCGTTTGTTGCCAAAAGTAGAAATTTTAGTGCCATTTGCTGCATATAAGGCTAAATTTTCAGAGGGTGTGGATTTTGGAGCATATTTTTTGGGCAAAACAGATACGTCGGCTCCTGTGTCAATTAGAAAATTTAGTTTTGAAGACAGGTCGGCCAAAAGAATACGATTCACCTGGCGGTCGCTAGATTGGCCAGTGAGCGATCACCCGTTTAGTTTCCCGACTGACGAAAAGAACATGGAGCTTGGCACTTTCGCGCTTTATCGCCGAAATTGACATGGTAAAAACAAAGGTCATTCGTACGTTCCTTGTAGTGACTGAAGTTAGTGCGAGAGCGGGAACTATCGCGAGATCTGCTGCTTTGAAATGATCGGCGGAAATTGTGCTTAGGGCTACGGGAACTGCGTTCCAGGGCAGTGCTTAATTCACTAACTTGTTGAGTTAACTGCGCTACCTGGAGTTCTAAGCGAGCCGTGACAGGATCTTGAGAGTTAGGGGTGATAGAATTTACATAAGAAGGGATAGCTAGATCGCTTATTTTGTCAGCAACTGCGGCTATTTTATTCAAATCATCCTCACTGAAAGCGGCTAAAATAGTCTGTGTGTTATAAGGCAGCTTCGTGAGCCATAACGAGCGTAAAAGCGATACACCTACGGTATCACCAGCTAACGAACGCATGCGATTTAGTAATTGGGAGGGTCTTTGATCACCGAGTTCTACTCCCTGCAATAAGATTCGAATTCTAGATGCTTCACTTTCAGAATGAACAGAAATCAAGCGTTTTTTTAAGGTATCGTATTTTTCGGTCGGAGGTGGTTTCTCTAAAATGTCATGTACCGAATTTAGTATATCGGGATCTAAGCAGGAGACAACATGATTGAATTTTGTTAGATCGGACGTTATATTCGCCATAAAAAACTGCGATTCCAACCTAATAAACCACAGGGAATGGTTAGTTTTCCAGAAAGGTGGTATTTTTACCGAAACGTGTGCAACCTGAGAAGGTGTGTCTTCGGAGGAAGAATTTTGAGTAACCGAAAAATCATCAGATAAAGGCATGGTCTAAATTTAGCAGAAAAATTATTACAAAGTATACAAATCAATAATAGGGAAATGTGTGTAGTTTCGAATACCAAGATATAAATGAGAAATACAATAAACACAAAAAATATTAGTTATGAAATATAAAGGAAGTAATGAATATTAATATAATACAATATGGTATATCAAATAAGAAAACTCAGCACGATGCGAAAGGATTGATAAAATTGAAGAGTAGTTAACGGAATATAGTTCATGGGGGAAATTATGTACCAGTAATAATTTAACTGAAAAAACTTCGCTTTAAAATATATACACAATTTTTCCAAGAAACTGACCCCAGTGAATAATTAAAAGTACATAACACAACGTTTAAGAAAATTATAGAAAGATCCTACCTGCATCCTAGAAGTTATAAATGATAACAATTTAACACTAACAATCCCACGTGGCGCTGGAGTTACTTCCATATCCAAGTAAGGCTTGAAGAATTCGTGTTCACGTCCGGGTCACCAAAATATGGTGTGTGTGTATCGTTTATTAAATAATATCTATGCACACCATATATTGAAACTTAACTAAATTTTATTATTAAATTTTAAGAAATGCCAAAAACGTCGCGAGTACAAAATCTTTGGGAGAGAACTGGTTTTTGAGCTCGTTCTTTCACATCGTCGGGGAAAACGTGAACTGCTCTGTTGTTCCTCGTGCGGTATGATTCCGAGGAGATTGGTGTTGCCAATCTTCAGCTAGAAAGTTTTTCTAGCTGCTGTTGCCAACTTCCGAGCAGAAGTGTTTCACCACACTGTTCTTCGTTGCTCAACAGTCAGTTTGATCTACAGGATCTAGTTTAAAGAGAAAACTCTGAACCACTACAAACATCTATCCCCAAAGTGAGATTCGTATCCATGAACTGATGATCCGTCAGATCGCTAATCATTTGATAGCCAACTCGGCATTTCATTTGCGGAATTTTGTAGTAAACAAGCCTCAGAAAAATATGGAAATTGCAAAAAAATAATTCATTAATCTGGCTATTGTTGATTTCCCACATTTGTAAAATTTTATTCTCAAAAAATTTTGAAAAACGAGTTCTTCAAAATATTTATTTCTTAAAACTATTAACTTAAAGATTTAAAGATTTTCTTCTCATAAGATTCTCTCAAGCGTGAATCTGGCATTAAGAAATTAGTTGACTAAAAATGAAATTTCACCCATTGATTTTTTTAATACAAAATACGCATACCTTTTATATGTCTTGTTATTTAGTGAGTACAAATTAAAATAAAAAATTAATTATGAAAACTAGATTTTTTGTCAACTTAAAAAATTTTTTTAATATCCGGATCCCAATAAAATTACTTGCAGATCCTTGACTTAACATATTAATTCCAGTGTTTTAATATTACTGGAATATAGCTTTCGAAACTTATATGATTTACTACATGCAAAAATAAATGTTTAATGTTTAATTTCATACTATGTTCTGCTGAAAGGATCTAATTCTAATTGCCCAGCGATTCAACCTAAATAATAGCTAAATCATTTTGATGGATTAATTCTATAATTTTCAAAATTGAAAAATACTTTATTACTTAATATACTACAAAGTAATTAATTAAGGATTCAAGAATAAATATATTAATAAATTTATAGGGCAATATTAACTGAAATAAACATGGAAGATTATGAAAAGCTTATTGTTATGAAGCGACGAAGAAATGCGCTTGTCATTAGAACTAAATACAATGGACCCAAAAGTCTAAAATAATATTGTAAGCTTAATCATATTGAATAAGGAAATATTTTAGCTTACTATTGAACTATTTTGATATTTTTTTATAAACACTGGTATAAAGATTTTAAAGAAAAATGCAGTATGGTGAGCTATCTCATTGAAATATCAGCTGAATAGTCTAAGTCATCCCCAATGATACATGACATTCGATATTTTAGATTTTCAGCATTTCTTTCAATCTTTTGACACTTAAACAAACTTACTTAATGATTCCAATTAAACCACAAACTCCTTAGTGAGCAAAATATGCAAACCTGAAATAGTCCAACTTAAAGGATAAGAGTATTTTAATTTTGTCTCTTTAGGAATAGTTAATAAGACACAAACTCATGGTACATGGCAACAATTATTGAATTATGAAATAAAACTGTCATAACTTCTGTACGGTTTGCATTAAGTTTTTTAAACTTCGCAGTTAGCAGCAGAACATGATGGGAATTAGTAAGCGAATATGCTCAAAATTTATAGTAATTGATTATTTTCAAGTGATAATGTCACAATACAGCGTGCCTGAGTATATATCGTCTGTTGTGGTCTATTATGTGAATAATAACAAGCCGGTTACGGCTTAAAATTTATAAATGAATACAACCTGAGAACAACCGGTCCAAGTGCGCTAACGATCACAAATTTCATTCGCAAGTTGGAGAGTCCTGATAGTATTTGTAATGATAATGTCGGTAATGTCGTATGTCAACAAACAAGCATCAAAATACCTAGCAATCAAGTACTAAAAATATCTGAAAACATCGAAAAGAAAGCGCTGTGTTTAACCAGCCCTAGGAAATTGATCAGACGAGCTCATAACTAGTAGCAAGGAGAAGCATTGTTCTTGAACACCTGCATCTCTTCCTATATATTATTCCAAAATTCAAACCCATTAGCCATCAAGCTCCATGGCCATGGAACAGCGGTTGTTTGACCAATACTCGAGAAAATTGAGAAACAAGAAATTGATATAAATAGGTTTGGTTTAGCTACAAAGCAAACTTTTATCTGGATGAGTCTGTCAATGAGTAAAATTTATGCATGTAAAAGACTGAGAATAAGTATTTCGCGAATAAGGTCTTTTAACCCTCAATATTATTTGTATGTGATTTGCAATTTCCAGTCCTGTAATAATCGATGCGACTTTCATTGAGAGCAAAGGAATAACTGATAGGTATTTTTGAAAAATTATTACATCCCTATTATCCAGAATGGCCTTGATGTCGGTAAGATTTGGTTCATGAAAAACATTACTTGACCCCATCCACGCAAGAATATTTCATGTCCTGAAGGAGCACTTTGGGGACCGCATTCTGGCTCTGGGGTATCCAGAGATCATTAAAATAAGACTTATTGGCCTCCATATTCTCTGAATCTGAAGGTGATACATTTTAAGGGCTTATTTAAAGACAGTGTTCATAGAAATAACCACAAAATCATTCAGATGAAAACTGCCTTTTAGGAGCCATCGACAGCATCGATGATACAATGCTTCAGCGGTTCATGGAAAATTTCGCCATTCATCTGTGCCCCATCATAGCTAATACCACTCATATCAAGCATGTCACAATCTAATTCCGAATATCTGTAGCGACGTTTACATTTTGAATAAAGTATGTTTGCTGATTAGCAACCTAGATTTAAAAAATAAATCTAGGAGTACGAAGACAATTATTTGAATTGTTTCCCCTTCTTCTCCCTCGAAGCACTGTTCATATTTTGGTATCAGAGGAATCACTCTTGTTTGATCTTCCTGACAAAGTCAAATATTAAACAGCTTAACATCTTCATTTTGATACCATGCGAAAATATAGAGAATAGGATTTCAATTAAAGGTGTCCAACTTTTGATATGACCATGATTCAAAATTATGAGGTTGTCAACTGTGTTGATTAATCAACTGTGCCATTAAGCCATTAACCAACTATTGTAATCCAAGATCCAGCCACATTTATTAATTATTTCTATTTCCATGATTGATAGCTAGCAAATGATCATTGTAAAATTGAAAAGTGACACTATTTATTGATAAGTCATTATCAGAATTCTACACCTCACTACTATTCTTTAAGCACCATTTTTCTATTGCAAGTCAAATTAACAGAAATGTAAGAAAAAAAAATTATTAGCTGTCCACTAGCAGTGACGGTTCAAAAAAATTGTATTCCTATTATACAAGTTTTCCATAATGAGGAAATAATTGTTAAATAAAAACAAAGTCAATATTTAAGAAATAGTTTCTATTCTCTTACGCCTTTAACCACAGATGACACTCTTTTTGGAAAGGCTTCTGAAGCAGCATGAACTACAGACAGTTATAATTCATATTAATAATTTAATTGTGGACATTAGTTTTAGGTTTGTTCATATATTTTATATATATTTCCATATACAAGTCCAATGAGTTGAGACCAATTCTTCTGTAGAATTTAAAGATGGACGCGTAATAATCTTTGCATTGTGGCGTGAGTCTAATCCTGTTGAACTGTGGTTTTGGATCATTATTAATTAATTTTTTTAATTAACAATGATGTGACATTTTTAATACTTTTCTAAATAATAGTTTTTATGAATTTCACACCTTTTTCAACAGAGAGAGTTTTCTTTCTTGTGGCCCCTCAAACTATTGCTGAAAATGGTTCCTGAAACTTCTGAACAATTCTTTTTGTTAAACGGATATTCTACATTGATTTTGCATTCTTGTCATTTTGCCTATTATAAGATGCTTCCTACAAAAATAATTATCCGAAAATATGATCTTCGCAGCAGCATGTCATTTCAAAAGCTCTTTGCACTTTCTCAGTTTTCCAACCTTACTTTTCTCTGTTAATCCATGGACTCATTTTCTTGTAAATTTTTTATTTTAAATCCTGTTTAATGATTTGAGCCATATTTTTAGACAAATTTAAGTGTATTGAAACTTTTTATCAATGGACACATTTTACTGATTTTTTTGATCATATAGTTCTCTTGTATTTCTACATTATCGGTTTCTTTAAACCATTTTAAAGTTCTATCAATTAATCTTTTTAAAACATTTAAATAATTCAAATTTTTAAAATTTTAGATCAATATCATTTATTTTTTAAATGCCAATCGAGAATTAGGTATCGTTTAGAATCCATACTGATAATGCAAAGAACAAAACTGATTTTAATTTTTAAAAAAATCACCTGCACTAACACTCAAATTAAAATAAGACTATTAAATGTTCTTAACACAAAAAAAAAAATTTGAATAGACATTACACGCAAAAGAATTTTTCAATCACTTATTTGTGAGCACGCATATAAATGCATAAGTATTTGGAGGCAAAATTTAAAAATTTATTTCTTTCAAAATCTATGAGAAGTTAGCATCTTTAATAACTGCTTAAAAACCTTTTAAATATCAGGACATTATTGGACCCTTAACTTACTATATAACCATGTATTATAATCAATAACTGGATCTAATTTTGCAGATGCAATTGAAAATTTGAATTTTTGGAGTTTATATTAGAAAATATTTTTCTTGCAAAAGCAAATTTGAAAAGGAATTTATCATTCTCTATTTTATTCATACATAGGAACCAAGTAGAATCAATGAATAACCTTCATAATTATAATGTAATTATTACAACTATATAACATCATATAAGACATCACTTAATGAATAAAAAACAATAAATGAACTGTGCAAAAAAGGACTATTGCATTCAACTCATTCTCTCTTTGATCAACATTTAAGCATTTTTTTTATTTCATTCTATTTTTTATATTCATTAACCTTTTATTATATTTTCAAATTAGAATTTAGTAAATTTTTCAGCTTTTAAAACTTAGAAAAATTCGGTTCAAGTATGCCGCAGAAAAATTCAGTAAGAGCTATTGTAATGATCCACACTATAATTAAGTTTGTGTCATCAAAAAAATTTATGAATTATTTGAGACTGGTACAAAATACCATTCATACATGAATTTAGAGCTATATAAGATATTGTTAGGTATCTCATGCATTTTTTTTGTCATTTAATGTTCATAAAAATTTTGCACTGGTTAAATAACCAAACTCATATCTTTCTAAATAATGTCCTTAAAATCTTTTTTTCATTTACATCTAATAATAATCGAAATGGTCAAAAATAAAAATTGATAACCATACACACTGGGATACAGTTTGGGGTCATTAGTAATGGTCTTTACTAAAATGCTTAAACACTTCTTTATAAAATGAAAAAATTAATAAAAAGTAAGTAACACATGAACTTCTATAAATGCATTTGCATCTCACCCTAGAAATATACAATGAATTGGCTATAGTATGGGAAACTTTCTAAATTACATTCTGAGATTCCCAACTGTATTTTCGATAGAAAATAATAAAGTTTACATTTGATTTGGCATCCTCATTCCAATCTTTTCTCTCACAAACCAACAAGATACACTAAGATCGAATATTTAATATATACTTTCAGCATAATGTTTTGACTAGGTTATGATCAAGTTTGAAACTTTTCAGACATATGAAAGGTTAATTAATTAACAAAGATGTGTATAAGAACCTAGTTCTTTTTGAACAAACACTATGTTAAACAATATCACATACTCAAATTCAAAAATTTATTAAAATTGATCTGAAGAATAATTCTCTGATGATGCCATCATAGGTATTAATTTATGAAAAATATAAACTAATGAAATAACTTCATTTTAGTAGCAGTTAAAATGAACAGAGTTTAAAAGTAAAATATATATATATATATATATATATATAATTTTAATTGAATAAAAACAAAAGTATACTTTGTATATATTTATTTAAACAATGAATTTTAAGACGATACAAAGGAAAATTTTCATATATAACATAGAAATTGTTTAAGTACTTTTGCAATATATATGAACGTACCCTCCAGTTCTACTTTCTTTAAAATGAGTATGGAATGTCTTATAACATAAATAATAGTTATTATCATTCAGAAATGATGAAACTTGTGGATATAATGTATCAAACATTACCACATGAGTAGGCAAAGTATGATGACTTTGGAAATTAAATTTTATTGATAGCCATTTGGTAGGATCAAGAAAAAACTGTTCTGCTTCATCTAAATAATCAGAAGAATTTTCAAAATTCGGTTCACAGGTGAGAAATTCCATTGTGATATTTTTATGGATATAACTGAAAAAAAAAGATAAATTAGACAATTTCAGATTTAAGTATTTTTTTCAAAATGAATAATTTAAATAGAAGAAAATTTAATAGAGCATTAAAATGAAGCAAAACTTTAATGATATAAATTTTTAATAATTGCACAAGATATATCCATATTATAAATTTAATTATGAGGAAAATACGTATTTTTTAAATGCAATATAAATTAGAATATATAAAC
>JAPDSC010048746.1:0-23277 GCA_026290005.1 Latrodectus geometricus
AATTAGGAAACTAAAAAATTAAATTATACTATTCAGAACATGAATAAGTTCAGATTTAATGCATAAATGGTTTAAGATAGACCAATTAGTTGAACTAAAATCATATGATATACAAGGGCTTAATCAGGAACAGTTTAAAAACAAGATCCGAAATGTTGCAAACAATCAAGTTAGAGGAAGCAAACCTCAATCACTGAATAGAAAACTAAGCTGTAATAATTCAGTGTCTAGATTAGATGATCATGGTAACAAAATATTGCGAAAATTCAATACTTCCATGAAAATAGACTGGATATAATTCATAGTTTGATTTATAATATTCAATTAAAAATTTCAGGTACTTTCTTTAAATCAGTTATTTTATGCATAAAATATACATAATAGAAATAAAACAAGCCATACATTTACAAAGGCTTTTTTAAATTTATAACCCCAAAACACTTTAGAAATTTAATATTCATTACATATAAATATAATTTTTAATAAATTAATAACACATTAATTCTATATTATTTAGAATAAATTACTTTTAATATTCATTATCCAATTTTATTATCACAGAAATTGACAACTATCAAAATAAATTTGCATTTAATTATTTCAGAAATCTACATCTTGGCATATTATTTTCAATATTGATGATAAAAATAACTTGCTATAATTAAAAAATTTAGTAACAAATAGAAAGTAAAATACAGAAAACACTCAAAAGCAATGCCAACTAATCAAGTGAAATAATTCTAAATACTAAAATTCAAAACATACATGTAGGAGGTCTATTTAAAGCCTTTGCTACTTCAACCATATTTACCACTACGGTTTTGATGCCATTGCCCTTTCCTTCCACCTATAAAGGGATTTCTTAATTTTAGACATTGTTTTAATGTTAATATTTTTAAAATATGACAGTAATAAACAATTTAAAAAAAATACAAGGATTGTCATTCAAAAATTTAGAACAAAACTTTAAAAATTAAAAAAGTGAAAAAGTTTAATTTTAAAAATCAAGTATTTTTCTTCTGACTCAAAACTTTAAAACGTTAAGACTGCAGTTATACCAAAGGATTTAAAAAGCAGATTGACAAGGATAAAATTGTAATCAAAATATTAATTATTAAATTTTAATTTAAAAGAATTGGCACATCACAAATAAGTGATAAAAATTTTAAAAAATAAATTTGTTTTACAGAAGTCTACAAAAAACATCAATAACTTTAAATTGTCAGAATTCCATACATTTATCATAAATTTTAAATATATCTTACCTTGGCAAGAAGCTTTGGCATCTTATAGCGGTAAAATTGGTCTGAAAGACTACGATTGACATTGATGTTACTCATGATTGAAATTAATATGTGGAGGGATCAAAAAGCTTTTGAGAATGTGGGTGGAGAAAGAATTGCAAGAAACTGGCCTGCCAGATTCCCTGCTTGCTGTCAAGAACAGATTGCTGGGAGATGAGGCTGAGGAGATGAAAAGTCACGATCTGAATGGCCGTAATTTTTGATGGTTACAAAGCACCCTGGAATACCATATCACATTCAGCACTCTTTAATATACAGTAGTATTAGAAATTAGACTTTGATTCTTTAAAAGATGATTTAGCAAATAAAGTTTCAAATTCTGTTCATTTAAAACTCAAAATATATCACAATTACATCAGAATTTCATTCAAAATTTGAAATATTAACATTTTATACTCAGGTTAATGAAGCTGCAAGCATTAAATTATAATATATAATACATTTTACACATCTACATTTATGATTTAAAATATAATATACATTAAATTTTTCGACTCATTTCGTAAATTTAGCTGTTATTTTTCATAATTCAGCCACCAGAAATTAAGTATCAAATATAAAAGCATAAAAATTATATACAAATATTGGAATTTAGTTTTAGTCTTTTAAAATATTCTCAAAAATTATTTATCATTAACCATTAAATAAAATATTTTTAAATGAATATTAAAATCAAATGAAAAATTAGTTAAATGTTTTTATTTAATCAGTTTTTCAGCTATTAAGAATAGAAAGCAATAGTCTCATTTTATCTGATAAATTAGTATATAAATTGTCACAAGTTACAATGATATTTTTGTTTCTATAGAGTTCACACAAATGCATAAAATTTTAAATGCACTTTCAAAATTGATAGTTTTAACAAATTTAAGATTAGGATAATTTGTGATTATTAAATTTGGAATAATACAAGTTCTGACTATAATCTTTATATTTACATATTCTTCCGAATTTGTAAAAAAAAATTTCATTTGAATATTATATACTTAAACAGAATAAATATAATGAGCAAATTTACATTCAATCTTAATGTAATAAAATTTTATAAATTTACTAAGTCAAATCATTTTCTTGAATTTTAACAGCTTTTAGCTCAATACATAATAGAAAATAAAAAGATTGAAAATTAATATTAATATTAATTTACAAATAAATCATTTTCTTGAATTTTAACAGCTTTTAGCTCAATACATAATAGAAAATAAAAAGATTGAAAATTAATATTAAAAAAAATGTGATAAACTACAAACACAAATAGAACTGACAAATAGGATTATTACATAATACAAGATTAAAAATAAAAAATTAAAACATTTATACATGCAAACATATTTGTATATACACATATACATACAAGTTCATTAATTTTTGACTTTTGTGAAGGGCACCCACATTTTAACCCTTTCACGCCTAACGGGACACATATGTCCCAAGCAAATTTCAAAAAATTCTTTTGGGACAGAAACGCTTCTCCGTCAGGACTGATGGGACACATATGTCCCGGTCCTAAATCAGTGTTTGAAATTTTCCTAAAAATATAACATCTTAGTTTTAGCTTTCTAGTATGCCTTACTCATAGTTTATGCAACCAAAATTGTTCTGTTGTAAAAAAAAAAAAAAAAAAAAAAAAAATTGTCACGAAAGGGTTAAGGAACACTTGTTTGTATCTCATTTCAATAGAGATTCTGTATAATTAGGAATAACTTTTCTTTGTTCTTAACCACTTATCACCAAAAATAGCAACATTTTAACAAAATCATATTCATTCACAGTTAATTTCACATGCAAAGAAATTATGTTAAAACAAATGAATTCCCTCAGTAACAGTGAGATGTGTTTGAATACTATACGAAATATTAACTGAAATCTTTTCTTGAAGAAACAATATTAAATTTCCTATTAACTTTACAGAACTTTTTACCAAAATACCTTTTTTTATTACAAATTTTGAATATTGTACTGTTTAATATATAAAAAAGTAAAATATAACTGATAATTCACAATAAATTTATAAATTTTTCAAATCTTAAATCAAAAACTAAGTTACTGAGAAAAATATGTAAGAGCTGTTTTAACCAAATAGATCAGTAGTTAGCAGATATCACTTCAACCACACCTTTTCAGAGACTTATCACACTTATTCTTCCACTTATTGATATATAAATAGCACATTACATACCCAGGAAGAAAAACAGCTACTTAACAGTAACTCCAAGTATTACTATTTCAAAAGAATTTTTAGAATTTGTCTATAATTGGCTGCATTCCTCTGTGCCATTTCCAAACTTTTTTTTTTTTTTTTTTTTTGAAATAGTTGAAAGCAATGGAAACTTCAACTGCAAAATGTCATTTGAATTTTTAAGAGCTTTCACTGATAAGTTTAATTTGTGATAGAGAAAACTGAAGTGTGCAGACAAGTTGTATAACAGTATTTTTATATTAAAAGACATTCTTGATAACTATAATTTATCTTCAATGAAATAAGTGTTTTTAATGTATTTTGGTAGTAATAATTTGATATTTTTAATTTGCCAAAAAATTTCTAATAAAATAAAATTAAAACTTTTTGCCTTTTCCATGGACAACAAAGCTTGTAGATTAAGATTTAAATCAATTTTTTTAAACAATAGAAATAAAACATTAATTTCAGAACTTTTATAGATATTTAAAATATACTTGAATCATAAAATAGAAAGCTCTTAAAAAAATTTTACTCTTATATACAGCAATTAAAAATTGTTCACATTAAATTGCTTCAAAAAAAGATTTATTAAAATGACAGTTTCATATTATCAAAATTTTTTTGAAATTACTATGATGTTCAAACATTGTCTAGCAAGAAACCTTTAAAATAGAATCTTAAGAAATTTTTTTGAAATCAAATAGCTCAAAATTTAAAATTAATTTTTTTGTTTTATCCTTTATAGTACTAATATTTCAAATTTTGAATATTTAATTTGCCAA
This sequence comes from Latrodectus geometricus, assembly GCA_026290005.1. Lineage (NCBI taxonomy): Eukaryota > Metazoa > Arthropoda > Arachnida > Araneae > Theridiidae > Latrodectus > Latrodectus geometricus. The sequence continues at coordinate 4,269 of JAPDSC010048746.1, forward strand.
AAGACCCAAGTAAATTTAAAGTAAGTAGTTCTAAAAAACCCAAGTAATTCTTTAAATATTAGTGGCAAATTATGGCAAATCATTTTGGGGGAAATTACAAAAATAATTTTTTTTTATAAATGTTAATTATTACTGCTTAAGGAAGAATTTAGAAAATGATAAAAATGTACATCAAGATAAGAAATTTAAACACTTCTTCATGCCATCACTGCATTTAGAACAAGATTTTTTTTTAAATAGCATTTATACTATTTAAAAAAATTTAATACTTAAGTTTTACAACAAAGCAGGATTTAAGTAATAATAAAATCATAATATAAATGTAAAATAAAATTGTTTTCTTAAAAAAAAATTAAAGTTACTTACTGGTGAGCTGGAGTAATAAATTTCCCCTACAAGAACCAAAATGAATAAAATAAATTCTAGTAAAATATTGATTTATTTTAAAATCATTGCCCACAATTTTCTATAGAATCCAATCTACTCATTATAGAAATATCCATAACTTTCAATTTTCTAAAGTAAAATTAAATATTTACCTTACAGCTTGCCAATTGATGTCCCACTGCTTTCGGCAATGCATAAACCTTTGTAAGCCTATAATCGTCGAATTAGATGACACAAATATATCTTCCTGATAGTGAGCTGGATTACCACGACCTAAGTGTTCTGAAAATAATTTTAATTTAACTGAGCAATATTAATATGCATTTTATATATAACTTCAAAAGTTTTATTATGTATTTAACTTATTAATTTAATCTAATATTACAAAGATTATGTACAGGATCCCCAACTATATATCGATTTCTAAACAATTTTAAGGATTCAAGATAATTAATACTTAAATATTGTTGGTATTATAACACAACAGTAAATATAACAATAAATAAAAGTCCCACAAAAAGTTTTGAATTAAAAATTTTTGAAAAATTTAAATTAAATAAATCACGAAAAAGCAAAATTTATCATTATCAATTGAATATTTTCAAAATTAAGAAATAAAGCTATTAATATACAAGACTTTTTGGTAAAATCCAAGGAAAGCCCATACCCTTGGTGACAAACTGGGATGGGATGAAAGAAAAAAAAAAAAAGAAACACCAAGGCAGAACAAAATAGCAAAATAACAATTTCAGAAATAAGTTAGGCTTATCGAATCTAGTGTACCAAAGATGAATAACCAAACTGGCAAAATTTACCGCCAAGCAAAATTATTTACACTAAATTATAACAAAGGTGTGTGCTCTACTAGGATCCAACCGAATTTTTTTTAATTGTGTAAGCTTTTCAATTAATATTCAAATAAATGATTATTAAGTGGTATGATTATCAAAATATATATACTGAGTTTATTTCTTATTACAGAAGTAGAATATTCTAAAAATTTACTTAAAATAAAAAGGAATAAGTTTTTTAAAAGTAAATGTATGTAAAGAAAAAAATTTGGAAATCATTTTAATAGAAAAAGGATAAGTTTATTTAAAAGTATTAGAAAATTTTTAACACTAAAAAAGGGGAACAACCAATTTATATACTTTAAATAATTTAATAAATTTAAAAATCAAAATAATTGCACTTAACTTGCTTAGTTTTGATAAAAATATTAACACTGAGATTTCTTTGTAAGATAATGAATTTAAACAAAGTGAAAATGAACATAAAGATTTATGTACACATAAAACAATGAAAATTCAGTTTCTCTGAATTTTTTTGAATTTGAAAGATATTAATCTAATTTAGTATAACATATACATCACAGATAACAATAAGTTTTTTTAATGATATGAAAGAGTTTTGACTCTTTAAAAAAATAAATTATTATAACTAAGCAATCAAAAATGTGTTCTTAAAACAAAAAAAAAATTTAAAAAAGAAAAGAAAAGCGATTTGCCTATTAATGTCAGCGATTGCCTATAACTTTCAGATAACTTCCTAAAATTTTTCATTATTTTCCTCACTAAAATTAAGCACTTAACATAAGTTCATTATAAATTGTTGCCACTTCACGGTATTTCCCAATTTATAATTTGGTTAAATTTTAGAGTAAATTCCTCCAAACACAAGTTTTTCATTTTGAAACTTTTTAAACAATCGATTATATAATCTAACTTTTTTAGCCATATTTAAAGCTTTTAATAACAGAAAATAATTGGTACTTACACATTATAATGACTACCTTGGCGATATTTAATGCTAAAAATTTTCATTTGCAGGATTAGTATTATTTACATATTGTACTCTTTATTTTAGCATCCTCTTTAACCTAAGTTAGAGCCTAGAATTATTTTAGGTACTTGTCATATTTTTGCCAGTCACCAATTTTTTTGGCGACATATCTAGGTAGTCTTCAGAGTATGTAATCATTAAAACTTTAAATTATCACTCATTTACTCAAAAGTGTGTGATCTTTTTTAGCAGAAGTTATAAATTAACTGTAAATACCAGTAATGATTCAAATATTTTTATATTACTTTTGATGATTTTGGGTAAAAAAATTTATTCTTTCAATTTTATACAACAACCATTGGACAACCATTCCTTATCTTTTTTCATTAAATCTTGTCATTGATTTTTCAGGACAGTCATGAGCATAAATATACAGCCTTTATAAATATGCCATTTCAAAACCTACATGGCAATAGATAAAGTAGTTTCAACTATTTAAAATATCTTTTGAAAGAATTGTTAATGCATTAACAAGTATGCCAATTTCAAAAGGAATTTTATAGCTGATTTAATCATGATAGATATCACTACACCTGTTCATTCAAAGAGCTGAATTGAATTGATTAAAAATTTGGATAAACACTGTTATTGAATTAAAATTATCACTAGTTATAAAATCTCAATTATCTAGAATTTTGTTATGAAACAATTATCAAAATTTAAAAAATCCTGGATTTTTGTAACTTAAGGGAGTTATTTTAATGACAAATATACTCAAATTTTTAATGTAAGCCTATCCTCAGAGTAGAAATGACATCTATGATTATGGAATATCTCAGAATATAATAGACTACAAATATCAGAGCAAATTTTAAGTAAAAATTCTAAAAACATTTAAAAGAAATGAAAAACTCTATACAGTACTTTATTCCACAATGAAAGATAATTTAAACTAACAAAAGAAATTAAAAATTCATTAAATCAGGTATACATTAAAATAAGTAAAACTCATTTTTTAAAAAAAAAGGGAATTGAATACTAAAATGAATATAAAACAACTAACCCAAAAAAAATAATCATGGATATGGAAAAGTCTTTCCTCAGCCAAACCGAAAAGACCAACATGTTTCAAATACAAATAAACAATTTAATCTATTGGTACATTTTAATCAAAAAGGTGTTTATATTTCTTTTATTTAAACTGCTTCTATAAGATTAAATTAAATACAAGCATTAATCAATAGTTTCAGAAAATTCACAGCAATGTAGAACTTAAATAGTCATGATCACAAGACATCAAATGTTATAAAAAAAAAAACTAATTATTTTCCACAGCCAAAATAAGTTATCAAAAGCAACACTATACTTTGGATAAAATTTAATAACTAAAATAAAGGTAATCTTATTAATTTAATTTTTGAAGATTTCTAATGCTCATTGTCTTAAATTACAGTTAATCTATTTGGTTAGTGATTAGATAATCAATACTGCTACATTTCCTTATAAATCTACAGTTAGATGTATTATATTTTTCCCTCAGAATTATTAATCTTTATAGCAGAATTCTTAGTTTTATTACCTAAAAGCTTAAATTCAACTTAAAGGAATAATACATCGTTAATCTGCGCTTTAAGTCCCCTACTCTGCCAACTTGGCGATAAATGCACCAAGCGTGGTAAACCGGACGTTTTTATACCCAATGAGCTCTTTATGGCAACCTCCGTAGGAAATAATTTGCGTTTTTTCGCGCATGCTCATTATTGGTTTTTTTCTTTTAGCATTTTCATTGCTCGTTAATTAGTTTCAGTTTGAAAAATCGGTCATTTTCATTGGTTGCTGATTAGTTAAAAGTTATATTCCATTATCGCCATGGCAACAGCGTTTTTGAAAACCCGCCAAGTACGGGACCCACAGCACACTTTCGCCAAGTTGGCAGAGTAGGGGACCTAAAGCGCATTTTCACCTAATACATATTATCAAATTGAATTTAAATAAAGATTTCAGGAAATCTTTAAATTGTTTTATAATATAAAATTTCAGAATGTTTTTTGATGCACTTATTTTCAAAAATTGAATTTGTAGTGTTTAAGAAAATTTTACCTAGCCTTAATGTTTACAAGGTTTGGTGATTTCATATATTAGAAAAGTTGTTCTATTTTTTCTGTAATTGTTACAATTTATATGTATTAGGGCATTTAACCAAATTTCAATAGCTATATCATGCTCAGATTGATGAGAAATGTAAAATATTACTATTGCAATGTAAACCTAACTTTTAACCTAAGTAGAGAGTAATTTTCCACACTCCTTTAGAAAGAAAGATTGCAGCAACTTTTATTTTGGGGATATGAATAAGACCAATCTTCTAGCACAGTTTAAAATGAATGGGTAACCCAACACATATAATTATAAGCATTCACTTCATTAACACAAAGTTTATTTTGAATCAAGTTTAATGAAATAACATTAAAATAATATTTCTCTAGTGAAATTACAATACCACCTTCATCAAAATAAACTAAATAACTATGTACTACCAGACAATAAAAAGAATTAAATTTTTTATAATTTATGCCTACGAACAAAATTAATTTTATTGAAAGTTAATATATAAAAATTTGAAAATTCATTCGCTATTCACTTTGAGAAATATGTAACAAAAGTTTATCATTTACAGTCCTGATTCCCAGTGTTCATACCTATTTCAGATTTTTTAAAAAAATTTAAGGTTTCTACAATTAAAAAAATTTAATCAATATTTTTTTAATGAATAAAAAATTTCTATAGCAGCAAAAACAATCACTTTCTCTGAAAAGATGAAGTCAGAAAATATAATGAAAAAACAGAGTTAGCACATGTGGAACATTAAATTTGAATTTTAATAAAATCAAAATTATAAAATTTACTTCTGATTATAAAATTTGATTATAGAATTAAATTTATTACAAAATCGATATATTTTTTCCCCATTTGGTACATTAATTATTGTGACAACAGAAAAAAATAGGAATTTTTATTTCTTAGCATTTTCCTTAAGGAAAGTTAATTTTTTTCAGTAACTGCACCAATATATATATATATATATATATATATATATATAAATATTTATTAATTGATTTTTAAACATTAATTTTATTTTTCTTTATTTTCTTTCATAAAAATATTCTTTGAGAAATTCAAGTTAAATAAGAAAAATTCATATTTCATTTTTACAATACTATAATTTCATTAACGAAAATTTTGTTTCAACAGAAGAATCTTAAAAGTGCGAACATTCATTGCAGTTAACATAAATTGAAAATTATAAATAATCTTAACAGATTCGAATTTTATTAAAACCATGTAGAAATTAAAACACTTTCAGAGCTATCAAATATTAAATCCTATTTTTAAATTTTGATTGAACATTAACTTTTTGACAATGTGGCAGTATATTTTACTATTGTCTTAAGTTTTAATCCAAAATTTATGTAACGAAGTTCTAATATGAATAAGTTAAAATGCATACATGTTCAGTCCTATCATACCACTCAAAATAAATTGAACTAAAAATTAGTAATTTGAAATTGATATTTCCTTGTTAATTAGGGCAATATATATAAAAAAAATAAACAATATCAAAATATTTCCTTATTTCTAAGCACAGACACGGAAATGCAATCTGGCATGATAAGAATCGGAACGAGCATATGCTTATATAAAGGTCAAGTTTGCAAGTCATTATGACGAAAATTTAACATTATTCAATAAACTCTTAATAATAAGCTCCCTTAGACACGTTTGAAACATTCAAAAGAAATTTTAATATTATTCTTTTTGTTAAAGATCAATGCCCACGTGTCAATATTAGGCCAAAACGAGACAAGTAATCAACATAGAATTATAAAGGGAAAACCAATGGATGAGAATATTTTTATTTAAATCTAATTAAAAAGGCAAATTTCAATAAACTAAATTTATTTGGCTATGATAAATTATAATCCATACATACCGATCAAACAAAATGAAGACGTCATATAAAACTGTGAATCTACGCAATTTATCGATAAAATAACAGTAGCAGATATGGCGTCAACTGCTCTGTCGCAGTGAAATCCCTAAAATCAAAAATATAACCATTACATAAATTATATCAAATTAAATTAAATGCAAATTCAAACAAAATCACTAAACATTAAATATAAGTAACGAAATGAAGAAATTTACGTTAATTTTAAATACTGTTCTATTCCCTCAAAATTTAGTATCTACTCACCCCTAAAATGGAGAAAATGGAAATGAGACTCAATATTCTGCGCAATAGGTGGAGCTTTTCGCGTGCAAAGGATGTTACGATATGATGCCAGTTGCAGCTTATAAATATGATAATTATTTATGTTCTTGAAAAATGCTACTGGAAAGATGTAGTGGTTTAGAATTTTAACCTCTATTTAGCGAAAAGTACTTCTGGCACATTTCTTTATTAATTCTTATATTTATTTGTACTTCTGCTTCGCACGTAAGCTGTTCTCAAGTAGCAAATGTCAAAGGAATTCTTCAATATTTGCTACTTAAATCAAGTATATATATTTTAGAATGGTTAGGTGTGAGTTCTTTCCGAAAGAATCACTTTTGTCTTCCCATTTAAATTACAACCAAAATTATATTAGCATTTCTTATAAATAAAATAGTTTATCAATAATTAGAAAGCTAATATTTTTATTTTTGTAAATCAATCCGGATTTTGTACAACAAATTTAAACATATCATCTTATTATGAAAAATTATTTTGCAATAAATTTTGCTTTCATTATCAAATAAATTTTAAAATTCTATTATATTATTCTTATAAAAATTTACTTTATCCTTTTTCATCTATAAAATTTTTAAATTATAAGTTTTCCAACTTTGAAATTAATATGTTTGTCATCATTTTAAGGAAAAGTTAAAATTTGCATCACAAAAATGAGCAATTATTGATTTTATAAATTTCATAATAAAATTATGAACGCAGCAGAAAATTTAATCGAAGCAAAATATGATTTGAAAAAACTCAATTTAGAAAAATATGGTTTCTGACAAAAATAAATAACTTTTTTTAGTCACTGTTTAAACTTTTTTTAAAACTGACTCTTTTTAGTTATAAAAATGTGCTTAAAACAAACTAAAGCAATTATTACTAGAAAGGAATTTGAAAAAGTAAAATAAAATAAAATTTATAAAATGTTTTTACTTAATAATTAATAACTTAATAATTTTACTTAATAATTTTTACTTAATAATTTTTAACTTAATAATTAACAATAATTAATAATAATCGTATTTGGAATAAGTGTGTAAGAATGTTAAAAATGTATTATTAAACATAATAGGATATTAAACATTCCCGAAAAACTCTTGTTTGAAAAATTCGTTTCTAAGACTATTTTGTAATTGTTATATAATCTAAAACATTAAATTAAATATTAAATCAAACTTTAAAAAAGATTCATGTTATAAATGCTTGAAATAATTACAAATTTTTATAGAGAAAAAGCAAATATAAAGCATTTTTATCTACAAACTATCCATGCTCTGTAATTTGTTTGCTATCTGCACATCTCCTTGCTGTTATATCTTAGCTTATACCTCATTCAATACGCTCTATAATAACAAAACTTTATATTTTATTTGTTTATTTTTGAATCTAATTTTTTTTTTTTTTTCCTAAATCTTCCTATTTATTAGTTTAGAGTAGTTACGATGCAATGTGGAAAGAAGTTCTCTACTAGATGGGAATACCAAAGATATTTAGTTTAATCCTCATTACTTAATTTCATTATTATTCATTGTGAGAGTAGGTTTTATTTTCAGTAGCTGATGTTTTTGTTGCAAATCATCACTTGAGAAATAAAAAATTATTTTTCTAAATCCATTTTTATACTATTTCTTAAAATGTGTTTGTTAAAATATTATATGAGAGAATTTATCAAATGTTCATTATCTAGCTGAATTAAAATTCAAAATTTAATTTCTTAAGCAAAAAAATCTTAACTTAAAAACTTTCATCCTTTTAGACTTTTATGGTTTCAAGGTAATAATACAAGTAAAGCGTTTTGCTTATTTATGTAAATATACATTTTCCCTAATTTATATACAAAGTAAAGGAGCCTTTTAGAGCTCTACATAACTTAAATTCAACAAAAATGTAACTAAAATGTGACATAGGCAAAGAAAGTATTGCAAGGATGCATAAAGGATCTTATTATCCTTAATAACTGTCTTAAATAAATGTAATAATCAATTGTAAAAAATTCATTGAATCAGACTTTGCATGTACTCATAAATTATATTAATATAAATCAATATTTCTTATGTATAAGTGTTAGAAACTAAAATTACGAATACCTATTTCTTAATAAAAAACAACTTTATTACTTTGTTTACTTTTATTGTTATGAAAGCTGTTGTTATACATTATGATTCTAAGCAAAAGTGAAAAACCTGCATTTGTGTCAAATGAGCAAAATATATATATATGTATGTATGTATGCATGCTGTTTTTTTTTTTTTTTTTTTTTTTTTTTTTTTTTTTTAATTAGTCAAGTTTGTTTCTAGAGTTCATTTCTTGAAAAAAACAGCACCAGTAACATATCACTAATAATGGAATCATTTAAGTTAGGGATTGTCAACATTTTGTATACCTATTACCATTACTTTTATATCTCTGTTAATAATAAAACTTTCTAACTACTACTAGCTCCACAGTATTATTGCTTTATACATTAAGTCTATTTTTGAAGAGAAATTTCTTTTATGTTTGTAAAGTGTACTATATTTTTGAGTACCATTGCATTTTAACACCAAAATAATAATAATAAGAACAATAATAATTTGAAAAAAAATTAAATGTTGAGGATTAGTAATCAGAGGCGAGTTTCTGTAATTAATTAAAAAATATCGTTTTTAATATCTTAATATCCGTTTTATATTTTAGATATCCTTTTCAATATTAAAAAAGCCGTGATTGCGAAATTTTTAATGTTTCTAAAAAACAAACTTTAAACAGTTAATATGCATAATTAAATGAATTTAACAAAATAAATACTTTTAGCGTACTCATTAGTAATATTATGAATATTAATTTTAACTGAAATATCTAAAGTTACTAATAAAAAATAATTAAGAAAATTGTTTTTTGAAAAATAAATAATTATTAAATCAAAATATTACTATTTTCTGTTTTATATAAAATAGTAATACGTATTATAAAGTATTAAAAATTTCTATACGAATACCTATAATTTAGCGTTATGATTTTCAGAAAAGAAATGAAAAACATTCTAAAGGTCACTTAACTAAAAGTCGATATCTGTTGCCAGATTATTTGCAGATAAAAAATACCAAAAAATATTTTTCATACTTATAAGATTGCTGTAGAAGCGTGAGGGCTTTTTTATTTATTATTATTTTTTTTTTTTTCCCCTGGATCTCTCATTGTCGTTGTGAAACGGCTGGAGAAACTGAACGGAACTCGTTTCTCCACTACAAAACAATGCTGATAAGTGATTCCAGCAATTTTTCCTTGGGTAAATATTAAGCTATTAACGGTCCAAAAATTTAAAAATAAATGTGTCCGTTTATTTTAACGGTGCAGCAGGTAAAATTAAACACATTAACAATTGAAAGAGATAACTCAATTTTCATTCATTTTCCTTTACTCTGTAATATGGAACATTGTTCCGGAAGAAAGTCTGAGGTTTGTTTATTTTCAAAAACATCTTCAATAAATAAAATTAATTCGAAAATTTAATATACTCTTTAAGTCCAACTCAAATAAATATTTTCACTCCTTATACTATCCAGATCTAATCCCAGATTCATGAAAGAAAAAGCTAAAATAATTTAATTTACAGAATTTGTTGATTTTTCTTCTATCAATCTTACATTGTATTCAAATAAAAAGTTAAATGCAAAAATTGTGATTTGTAGTAATTATTTTGCTTTATGGATTAATTATTTACGCTTTGGTGACTTTTCCACCTTTTTTAAGCCATCAAGAATAAAATAAAATTGGCTTATTTCTTTAAAATATTCAATAAATGATGTTAACTTTTAATAAATTAATAATATTAATTTATTAAAAATTAATTATAATTTGTATATACATATATATATAAATTAAATTGTTATTACTTATTCAAAATGTTCAAAATATGATTATAAAATTGTTATTATTTATTAATAATAACTAATTTATATATTTTTTTCTTTCATAAAATCTATTATGGGATATACAGGACTATAAAATCACACTTAACCATTAAGATTAAATTTTAAAAGGAAATTATAATTCGATTCCCTCTTAAATTTTCATAGCCTGACAAAATAAATGACTCGTAAAGAAATGGTGGTATCAACACATCTGCATTTAATATATCTGTCAGGGTGATTATGCATTTAATTTGATAATTAATTTTGATGTTTTAACAGGTTCAATATTGTGCTTCCTATATGTTCTGTTTTATAAATAAGCATTAAATTTTTATAAGAAATATTAATATTTAAACAAAAATAAATTTAATGAAAGTGTAAATAACCTTAATGTGATACAATTTGAGGTAATATTTTGCATACGAATTTATAACTTAAGCCATATTATAATTAAATAGCATATTTGATTTCAACATTTTTACTTAAATATGTTCGCTTAAATAATTTTCGTATTTAATAATTGGTGTGAATAATATTTTTTAGGATGTGAACAAAGCATTTTATCAATTTAACTAATTAATTTTTACACATAAAGTTACCAAATGAAATTCAAATCAAAAACGAAAATAATTTAAATAGAAATATATATACAGACAACTGAATAATTATTTCACATTTGAAATATAATACTGTAGCTAATTCAAATTTTGTATTTTGAGAGTAACCTGTAATGCCTCAAAAATAATCTGTCAGAAGTGGGATTCGAACCCACGCCCACATTTGTGGACCAGAACACTCATGCTCTGCTATCAGAGCAAGGAAATTCCTTGAGTATGGCGCCTTAGACCGCTCGGCCATCCTGACATGTTCATTGAGCTATAAATTTTACTTAAAATAGATACGTAGTGATAAAATTGCACTTTAGACATCTTTTATCTATTTTAAAAGGGAAAACGTTTTGGTTCTTATCAAACGTTAGTTAATTTCCACTGATAATAGCAGAAAAATGTTATAAGAAGTCATTTATTAGAATCATTTTCCGTCTATATTTTTGTGTATACTTTATTTTTAATTAATATATTTGGTCATATTTAATAGATCTTACTCTAATTTTAACTTTCTTCACCAAATGTACAGTGATTTTACAAATATAATATGTAAAATTGTTTTTTTAAATAATTTAATAAAAAAATTAATTTAAAATTTTTGCTAGATTTTATTAATATTAATTATAGCGGATTACTTTGCAACTTAATCTTGAAGTAAAGTATTTGAAAATCTACCTACTCTGTCTATAGTTTTCCGGAAAGAATTTTTATAGACCATATTCACATAATAAAAAGTAGTAAAACTACCGCACGCCTACTCCGACAAATGCAAAATAGAAGTTCGTTTTTTATGAACTTCTAATTAAAAAATGCTCTTAGAATTTTAACAAACTAGTGGCTGATCCTTAACATGATCCAATGAATGCAATGATAATTTTAATTTACAAAATAAGAATTTGAAAAATCTCTTTTATGTGAACTAATTTTTTTTCTGAAACTTCCTTTCTTTTAATTTGATTTGATTTTTTTCCTACTTTTTTTACATAATAGCTAAGAAAATTGAATAGATGTTTTTGTTGGAGAATCATAAATCCTTAGAATTGTAGATAGTCAACTACATTATAGATGTTGAAATCAAGAATTTTTTAAGTAATTCACATAAAATTTCTGCTATATAATCTAACCGACTTACATCTTCAAATTATAATCTAAATAGCTTCAAGAACAATTGTCACAGGATACGTTTGCAAAGAGTTACCGCAACTTGCAATCGTTTTATGAAATTGATATTCTAGGTGGAAGGTGTTTATCAATTTGTGCTTGAAATGATATTGCAAAAAAAGATATATCTAGGTCATTTTGACTTGTACGCCTTATTAAAGAAACCATCGTAATTGAAGAATGTCATTTATCTGACATTTCTTCGATGAGTTTTGAAAAAGAAATCCACTGCCATCCAAAATTTCCTTTCAGGACTTTTCGAAAGGGGATTCAGATGTATTTGAACACAGAAGATGTATTGGATGATGATATCATCAAGTACATAATGAATGCGCATGAAAATGAATCGATAGATATCAAACAAAAAGAAAATGACGTACAATGCACTTAGGGAAGATGTCGAGTTGAACACTTTCGATAGTGGTATTTGATAATGGTTCACCTTCACTTCCTGAGGAGACCGGAAACGGGGACGATCGCTGCGACACAATCAGTGGCTCATTCGAGGTTGGGTGTTACCATGACAACAAGATATCAAGTAACCACCTATTGAGACCACCTGCAAAACAAACAAATGAATAGCTAATAAGATGGAGATACTTTTTTTGTGAAAAGCAATATTAAAATAGTTTCTTACGTAAAAAAAGTAAAGAAATGTATTTTTTAAAAGTGTAATTTTGAAAAAGAAGATAATAAGAATACTCTTTATGGAGATTTTCCATCAATAAAATGAAACTAAGAATTGTTTTCAAGTATGAATTTTATTTTTTTTTTTTTAGTTTGGAGCAGCTGTGTGCCTGCCCAAGGGCATCTACACATTCATCTGGGATAATAAAATCGAAATTAGGAGACTTGATGTTATAAGGAGATATGAATTTTATTTTGCATGTGTTTCTTATATATGGCATGGTAAATAATTTTTTCTACTGGTACTTAATTAATGAAGAAAGAGTTTATTAAAAACAAATTAGCTCTATTTTGCAAAATTTCAATTTTAATAACCATTTTACTCGTTCCTAAGTGTTTGTGAAAACTAATATCCAGAAAAAAGGAACACGATATCTGTGTGCCTTGACTCAAAGATGGTTGATATCGAACTTGGGAAAAATTTTATTCCATTTCGTAAAGTACAGCTCTACGACTGGAGTATCATATATTGGATTAGTTAGATATGGCATAATAGCTAGAACATTTATTTTTAATACAATGTGACATCAAAATGGCATAAAAAATAGTCCAGTATGCATTGATCCTCTCATCATGAATCAACCATACACTATTTAAGATTTACAATTTAAGACACTATTTAGGATTCATAAAGAAAAAGTTTAATTTATGTGAAACAATACGAAGCATATAAGATATTACTAGTAAAATAATTCAAAACCTTTTAATAGATAAATTGCTTATCAAGAAATTGAATTACTTCTTTAGCGATCACTTATTATCATATTTTATCATGTATATGAAAATTCATAAGTGAAAAATACTTTTAACATATGAAACATAGAATCTCTATTAAAAATAGTATAAAAATAGAACAGAAAGTAGATTAGTTTTTTTTTAATTATTTTTTATTTGTTTATTTTTTAATGGGATTTACATTTGCATATCACTGTTATAAATGCGGGCTTTTTATGTTTCAGTTGAAATGTTTAGTCTAAACTTACAACTATATAATTAAGGAAATTTTGAAATTCATTTGATTTGATTTAGTGCATAATATTTGCTTGTAAATAGATAAATTTGAAAAAACGTTTTGAGGAAAGTTACAAGCATAGTTTTGATTTTTAATTAAAATTAATTATTTTCTAATTCCCTTTCCTTCAGTATTTTACTCTAAAACACGTCACAAAAAGAAACAATAAAAATGGAGCAAAAGCTTCACTGTTATCACTCTTTTGAATATGATATGCAAAAAATTAAATATTTTAAAATAATGATCAGTTTATCTAATACCCTTATTAGGATATTTTATTTACGATTGAAATCAGTTGTTTTATGCCTCTTGAAGATATCGGTAAATTTATCTCTAAAATTATATTTTTTATTATTATGAATAAATATTGATTTTTTATTATTATTAAATAAAAATAAATTTCGAAATGGTTTCATAAACAAAATAACATACAATTTTCTTAGAAAATCTTTAAGAAAGACAAAAGTGAAGTATTTTACTTAGAAAATAGGAAAAGAGATAACGTTAAGGTTATTATACCCTTTTTATTTCCACAAATGATTGTTGAATCCGTGGATTGTTCTACACTATCCAAAAAAAGTTGAGTAAACAAGAAAATAAGGGGGAAAAAATGAAAAAATCCGTTGCGCAACATCAGCCAAGCATAAGTTTAAATCAGTGTGCAACAGAATGTGTACATGCACGTGTAACAAATTGTAATACGAAAGAGAAAGATAATGTAAAAAATTCCTTCTTTTCTAACGATAGAAAAAAAAAACATGGACACGTTTCAAGGAAGATATTTAATTTCATGCAAATGAAAAAAATATTTGAATGTTATAAAAATGGTGTGTAACACAGTGTATACATTTATATATAACAAAATGCAATTTGAAAAGAATATATGCAAGTTTTAAATAGAAAAAAAAACATTTAAAGATTCTTCAAGGCAGAATTAGATTACATGGAAAAGAAAAAAGGAAGTAATGTAAAATGTTTAATTACAACTGTCCTTTAATTAACTGCTGATTTGTTTCACATGAATGCTAGTAGGTTATCAATTATGATGATGCGATTAAATTATTAATTATGTTTTTGATGAATGCTCTTCTACCCAGGGAAAGAACATTCTCAAAGTTCCTGACTGTAAAAGGGGGCTCTAGTCTCATAGAAACGCGTCACCTGATTGGACCCAAACATGCTTGATTTATCTTACGTAAGAAGAGAATGCAAGCCACTCCATACGATGTATAGTTGCAGGACCCAGTTTGATC
Source organism: Latrodectus geometricus (assembly GCA_026290005.1). NCBI lineage: Eukaryota > Metazoa > Arthropoda > Arachnida > Araneae > Theridiidae > Latrodectus > Latrodectus geometricus. The sequence goes on from JAPDSC010048746.1 coordinate 19,331, forward strand.
TCCATAAAATGAGTTGTATGATGTCTAACAACTCATGCTTCAAATGAGAGATATCTCTAGTCTCAGATAATTAAAGTATGACATATTATCTCAATATTTCGTCTGCATGATTCTGAGTTGTCATATTGCATTCTGAATGATAAGCAAGTCCATGCATCTACCATTGCTGATTTCAGAGCACACCATTCACCAATTTTGTATGTAATTGATCCTTCCCTTACGAATTTAGAGTGGGTTCAAAAGTTTTATTATCTTTATACCAAAACGCTTCTGATGTCACACTACAAGTACATATATATATACAACACCGCTACAAGTATATATATATATATAAAACCGCTAAAATATATATATATATATATATATATATATATATATATATATAAAAACAGAATTATAATCCTTTTTTCATCCAATATCTATGTTCAACAACTTAACTTCTACGTCTTGTATAGCGTCTTGAAGTCAACAGACTATGCACCATCGGCCTTAGTGGTGAAAAGTATTTTGATGCTCTTATTTTTAAATAATTTGCTTAAGATCTTTCGTCGTTTTGCGGGGTGGGGAACAAATGCGTATTTATAGTTGAGTTTTTCTATTCCAACTCTTGATAAGCTTATAACTGGATACATAAATTATCATTTGTAGTGGAATCACGGGGATAATTTTATCTTGGCAGATGACTAATGTTCTATTTCTAAAAATCTAGTATGCATATTTGAAAAGGTATTTTTTGTCATTACAATAGCATCTCAATCTCGATAGTAAATTTTAAAAAAGTACATTTTTACAAATCAAAATGTCTTGATATTTCCCAAGTCTCCTTTTCTCAACGCAAAATCTAAACAGATGAATTTCACAACTGCTGCATTGAAAAAATGTACCAATACCACGATTTCTTTACTGGTTTTTGATTCCTACATAAGTTATCAATTTATTTACGTTATTTCATCTTCTGTACATCCTGTTTATTCAAAATCATATGTTTTCCTATCTATTTTGATTTATTATTACATATTATTTCCAATTCATTAAATATGAGCAAGCCTTAATAATCACATGAGGGGAATACAGAATAATAACTTCAGCTAGCAGAAAATACTGAACTCAAAATGTAATTGTTTTTTTGCAATTTTACTACGAGTAATATAGATATTTTTAATTATGTACTTTAAAGAAAATTTTGATTAAAAGTCCTAAATTGTCAAAGTACTTTCGTGCTTCGGTGTGTGTGCCCTATGTAACCATAAATAACGCATTAAATACCAATGGATCATAAATTTTAATTCAGTTTAGAGCCAAAAAGTAATTTTTTTCGATGATAAAAGTATTAATTTTATTTATCTATGCAGTTATCACTATAAAATATTTTGCTAAAGTAAGTCATATGAAAAGTGAAATATTAATTCGAAACCTCATAGCTATTTATTCTTATGGGTTACATGTCCTTAGTTTCATTATTTTGTCTTTTAGATGGAGCTATCTTAAACTTTTAGTTCACAAGTAAACACTGTTTGCTTAAATTTTCGTAAGTTCACAACAGATAAGACAAGATAGGTCTCCAATTCCCTCTACCTTATCAGTTGACTGATTTAACTAAAACGAACATTCTTGAGATATCTTTTGTGTTGCGAAAAATTTATCGAAAGTTCATGAAAATCTTCCTTTATGTGTGCAATATAATTTCTTAGACTTCACATATATCACATTCTTTGTAAAAGAACTATATGTGTACCATTCATTTAAGAATCATTAAATGTATCATACAATATGTTATTTTTTTTACAAAGAATGACATTTATGTATTTGGTATGTGCATGATCCTTCTTAAAATAATGAAATATATAATTTCTCTTTATATAATGTTTGGTAATAATTCTACTAAAGCGATTCATATACTTCAAAATGAATGTTGAATGCACAGTTTTTAAATATACTAGTAAGTATTTAGTAAAAAAAGTAATGTGCTAGCAAGATATAAAGTTAAAAATTGGACATTACACTTCTTAGCAGTTTGGACATTACACTTCTTATAGAACAATAGTTGAAAGCTCTTGCAAAGTAGTAAAGTGTAAAATATTAGGACATCTGCTGCATATATTTAACTTTCAGAATGTCTGTTTTTAGATACAAGGTAAACAAGAAGAAAGTTCTAGCCGTTTTTAATGACACAAAAGAACATACCCTACAGAAAATGTAGCCTATTGTTGTTCCTCGAAGTAATCACCTTCGGCATCTAGCACTTTTTCCAATGTGTCTCCAGTTGTGCAATTCCCGTGCGGTAAATCTCGGGGGCTTAAAAACAAACAAGTTTTTGAGTGCATGAAGCAGATCTGCTTCATCGTAGAAATGAATGGAAGGGAATGGAAGAGGTGATAATCTGATGGTGCAAGGTCAGGTAATTAAGGAGGATGGCACAAAATCTCTCAATCAAGTTGGTCATCTGCACTGCATGCGACTTGTGTTATCAGCTAAGAACAGAACACCCTTGCTATTAACCAGTGCTGGCTCCTTCTGTTGCAATGCCATTTGCTCACGCTCCAATTGCTATAAGCACAGGTCTACAGTGACCGTTTGACCCGTTGGTAGCAGCTCATAGTAAACCACTTGACTGCTATCAAACTTACCACTTGAAGACTAGTTCATCAGGCTAGTAAGCCTACTTTGAAGTCGTTTAGCAAACAACACCGAACGAGCTCCTTCGACCCGTCCACTTCCTTTCGCTACTGCACGAGTTATGATTGATGAATGTGTGCAGTGAACCTGTTTTTATAAGGACTGATATTCCTACTCTCGACTGACCGGTATCTTAATTGCGTCATACACTTATTTGCATACTTATTCTCATTTCATTCAATGGCTACGAGAAAATAGTAAGAACTTTCTTTCTTACCTTACAGTAAAAGCCTCGTTCACCTTTTGCAAAAGGGAAACTCAAAAAATTGAATTGCATGCACACTGACTGTTGTGTATAGTTATCTCCCGCAATAATTATCCCGCAAAGAAGTACAATATTTATCTTTCGTTTATCTACAATAGATAGAATCGAAACTAGGACCTTCTAATGTGGAGAACATAATCGCTTGCCATTAATTCCTTTTACAAATTATATCATTTACTTATAATTTTTCATTCACTTGTTTGAGATTTAATGATTTGAAGGTAATAGTTTAATCTTAACTAGGGAATAGCAGTGGTGATATGTTCGTGCACATTAATTTGCTATTCATTATCATTCTTTATTATTGTGGTTTGAAAGTTCGATGGGGTCGAAAGCAGCTCGGATACTGAACAAGTCCCTTGAATTTGGTTTAAAATAGTAAAATACTGGTCTAAATGTAACTCAGATTTTAACTGTAGATCATTATGTAATATTAAAATAAAGAAAATACACAAATATTTACCCCACTGAAAATATAACCTCTTGATTGATGGTAGTTGGAGATTCAGGTTATTCTTTAATAAAAAAATATTAATTATTATCCATGTACATCTGTCAGAGAACATGCACAGTAATTATAGATTATGCATTACAATGTACCAAATTAATAGACTATTTTAATCAAAAAAATTGCTTTATGAAAAATTCAATTAAAATATTACTTTTCTTTGAACAATATTTTTAGTAAGAATTTACTGCAAATAAATATGTGTATAACATAAATGGATCAGGTAGGATAGAGAAGCAACTAGAATGTTTAGTTGTTTAATTGTTCATCGAATCGACTGATAGCATTCTTTGACAATTTCCCTTAAAATGTTATTCGATATTATTTCCATTAAAATGTATGTTCACTTTGGCCTAGTGATAAGATAATGCCTTTTGAAACACAAGGGCTCGGGTTCTTTCCCAGCCACAGTTGAACAATGAGGGAGAGATGTTACGTTTTTGTTATCTGCATATACGGCTATCGGGGTGGGTGTTTGGGAATTTTCAAAGTTTCCTA
>JAPDSC010048746.1:23677-56610 GCA_026290005.1 Latrodectus geometricus
ACACACACACACACACACACACACACACACACATATATATATATAGGATATGCGTGTAATATGAGCTTCCTGTTTGAAATGCTACATTATGTACCAAAGAGCATATTTCTCAACATTTAAAATCTTAAGAAATATTTTAAAACATTGATATTTTTCAAGTAAAATTTTTGCAAATTACTTTTATTTATTTTTTGTATAAATTTCATTATTTTGTTCCTGAGTCTACGACAAAAAGAATTGAAATAATGATAAGAAAAAAAGAAGTAAAATTAGCTCACACACAGATTATAGAATAGTATAGTCTTGGACTATTATCCTTAACTATATTATCAATGGAACCATCTATTACTACTTAGAAGCGATTGCCTGTCAAAATCTCGCCTCAGGGAATACGTTTCCTTAAAAATAGATACTTTTTCATTTCCTTTTTCCTCAAAAGTAATTATCCTTTTTAATTCAAATATTAAAGAAATTATCCTAAAACCTTCATTAAATTTAAATTTACTCTAATGCTTATAAAGCATTAATTATAACCTTTAAGTTTAAATTGTTCTTCTTACTTTTTAAAATTAAATTTAAAAAGATTACTTATCAGATATCCTTTGATAAAAGATATTGAATTATTTATATTTATTGAAAAAGGGGGTTATTTTTGAATTTTTCGCTTTCAAATTGAAATTAATGAACTTTGATTTCTAAGAACGAATTACAATAAACTGCAGAAAACTAATGCATTTTTCTTTAAACTATATAAATTTTTCTAAAAAATAAAGTATCACACCCAATATGAGAATCCTTAAAAAGTAAATAAATGAAAATAATAAATAACCAAGATATGAAAATCATGACTTCTTGGCAATTAAATATAAATTTTCATTGGAAAAAATCGTAGAACTTCAAAATTCTACTGTTATGAGCGTTTTGAAACGTGGTTAATTAATTATGTCTTATCCATTTTACTTAAATTAAACAAACATTTGTTGCCCTTCAATTAATACAATAGATTCAATCAATGGAAAATTAATACATTTATGAGGCAATACGATGGAAATATAATGCTTTGTTTTTACTTCCTGAGATCTCTGTTTCTAACACAACCAAATTATGTTTTAATGAGCCCCAATCTTAAATAATTTATTTATAATCATTGAATCACTTAATGTCAACTACTATTTTTCTTCATTCAAATACAAGAGAAGGGACATCAAAAAATGACTTCATTAAATTTAAAATCACACTCTTATCCTCCAAACAAGTTTCACAGCTGTGCATTCGTCAAAAACTTTTACATTAGCAGCTCGGTTTTATGGGTCAGATTTGGCTGGTCCAGACATTGTAAGAATGTTTTTAAAGAAAAAGAAAGCGGTATCCATTTTGCCTGAATTGCCTAGAGATACAGGGAGAAGTAGACCGGAAAACACTGGCCGGACGCTCATAAGGAAGTCGCTGGAATTTTTTTTTATTGAATTGTTAATAAATGGTGCATATATACTTTTCTAAAAACTTCTGCAAGCAATTTCTGAATCTTCCCGTTTAAACTGTGTTATTAATAAATGAAAAAAATATTCTTTCATAAAAATGCAGCGTTTTTCATCTACTGAAATATTTATCCAGATAAATAAATATTTTTAACTACATTTTTTCTTTTATATTATGTATTCTTTGTTGCCTTTAAATACATATTTGTGCGTTCCTATTGGTTTTACCTCCTAATAATTTTCATTTATCGATATCTAAGCAACCAGGTAATTCAAGATTTGGCTTCGTGAATTTTTGTGAGAGAAAAAAAGTTCATCAATTACTGAAAAATCTTCATTGATTAATTTAGAAATACTAGGTCTCATAGTTCATGCTAGGTTAGAAATACTAGGTCTTATTTGCATTCTAAAAAGATACACTTAATATAAATGAATTTCATTTCAGTTTTAAAGAATGCTGCGAAAAATATTAAAATTCATTTTCAATTGGAAAAGCAATATTTAAGATGTATGGTTGAGTAATCTATAAAAGTATATTATTTTAATATCTAAAGATTGGAATTTCATTTTTTAAACATTGCTTTTATTTGTTTCGATATGGAAAATCTCATTTTTTAATGATTAAAGTTAAAAGAGTTTTCTATAAACTTTTACAAGTGACCTTAAGAAAAATTATGTTATTAATGTTAAAATTATGTTATTAACTCATTAAAGAAAATTAATGTTATTATGATAATTAATGCATATAAACTGATATTTTGAGTTTATTTATTGTTAATAAACAGGAAATAATTTAAAAGTGATATTAGTAAATATTATCTAAATTGAAATTTTCATTTATATTTTAATGAATAATTTAATTGCATAATTATAAAATCATTCTCATATTTCTTATTGAGGATTTGAAAAATATTTGTTATTGTAAAAGAGAGTTATATATATATATATATATATATATATATATATATATATATATATACACTACAACTACAGGCATATATATATATATATTTATTTACATTTATACTTATATTTTCATATTGATCTTATTTATGTGCTGGAATCAACAGATGTAAGTAAATATAATTTCTTTGGTACATGAATATTATTTCTTCTCTCAATAGAAACTGTTGATACAGTTACCTAAATCCACTCATACAACCTGTGTCTCTAGCATTGAATGCAATTTGCACATCATGTAACTGGTACAGGTGTGTTTTTTTATGCTATTTCAGATTCCTTTGAAATCAAAATGTAGTTTATTTAGTAATAGTTTGATGCTGTTAATACATTTACATCGCTATTCCAGACAACACACAGCTGTCAGCTATTGAATGTTAATGCTTAGAATGAGCATATTTTTGAACTATAAAACAAAACACTGTTGTTTATTTCAAATTGTTATTTGCTATGACATATATGATCAAGCGATTATATTAATTTATGCTGAAAATAAAAATAAAACATTGTTATTTTCAATATACAGTTAGGAGAAAAAGAACTTTATTTAAATGGAATCGTATAAACACGCTTCTAAATTTTTAAAATTTTACAATAAGACCACTGTTGTAATTTTTTCTATGATAATATAATCGAATACATCATTTTATTTTTTCATTGTACAATAAAAATTGCATATTAAAATGCCTAAGTATATTAAAAAATATTTTTCGTATATGTATTATTTTATTTGTATTTTCACTGTATTATATTTAATTTTTTGATTATTTATTGTATATTAAAAAATGATGAAAAATATATTTGATTAAAGTTTAAAAATAATAAATAAGACCACATTTCTTATAATGAAGAGTTTCAAGTTTGATCCTGGCTTTTCATGAAACGGATATTGCATTTTTTTGATGATGCTAAAACTGAAAAAAAGCAATATAATATGACTGGCCAAATTCTTTTTAACTTATTGAAAAAAATCCCATTTAGGTACTTAAAATAAGTTAGCTATATTTTTCAATGCGGATGATAATATAATAGACTTTTTTCGTTGCCAAAAAGTTTGCAATTCTTTTTTTATGTTAATAAAGAGAAATCAAAATTTTTTTGAAGAATTATTATAATTAATGGGTACGGAAAAAGCTATAAACTTATCTTTATAGATTCGTAAATGGAAATAAATCATTTTAAATTAATTTTCTCTCTTCTTTTTCAATTGTGGCTATATTAAGGAAATACATAAAAGTTTTTCACAACAATTTTTTCAAATTGTGGATAATTAATTGCTATAGATGAAACACATTTATACTCTTATGTTTCTTAAAATTTTTAAATTACACATTAATGAGTAATTAAATAGACGTTGACAATATTATTCTTAAGCAAGAGAAAAAGAGAGTTTGTGCAATTTAAACAGTATTCTTTTTATAAAAATTCTAATTTTAAAATTACGATTTTTTTCTGATTTCATTGATATATATGTTCAAAAATTCTATTCATTTAAAATAAATTGGTAATAGATTGTTATATAATTGAAAAGTTTAGAAACTAGAACACTAGCATCACATTATAGATTTTGCGTGATAAAATTTAATTTATTTATAACAATTAAAAAGAGAAAAATAAATTATGTTTATATATTTTTATAGAACATTGTGAGATAATGTATAAACATAAATGAACTTTGCAATTTTTTGTGCTGGTGAATTTCCTTTCAGATATTTACAGTTCGATAAAAATAATTTGCTACCATTAAAACATGTAATGACGCATTGTTTTACGAATTGTTAGCGATGTAAAATGAATATTTAAAGTACATTATTTGAGAGTTTTTTTTTTTTTTTTCAATATTTTGTAAATTGCTGCATATTGGGTGGAATGTATGATAAATATAATCAAAAAAAATTTTCTCAGCTTCAATTTATTATCTTGATTTTTCATCAATGTCTAGATAATTACAGACCTTTTGGCATTTAAGCTTTGAATAATATTTCATACATCAGCACAAAAACGAATCTAAGAGCTTAAAGAACAGCATTAATAGAAGTTTGGCTATAATCCCAAAGTTATCTTAGTCAGGCATTTAACAAAACTCCAAAAATGAAACTATTTCTGTTAAGTTTGGATCAATAAAATGCAACTGCTTCACATTCTCGGCATAAAATGACCTTAAGTATTTGGGAACGTTTGTCACGTAGTGCACTTATAGTTGAAGGCAGTTGCATATTTTATGAAATAATTACTGTCGCAGCTAACTGCAGTTGCAAATTATCCCTTAACGAAAACAGCGTAAAGACATTTTGTGTGGCAGTTTAAATTTACTAGAATTAATCACGGAAGATTCTGTGACCATGAGACTAATATTTTTGACATTAAATTTTGGCTCATTTTTTTATTTATGTAAATATGTAGTTAGAGACTCACAAGTGATACTGATCAGTGAACGGGCTTAGACCCACCATCATCAATCATCTCGTAGTATTAAATCATTCTCGAGTGACTAAGTCGAAACCTGAGCTGGTACATTTCACTCAGTTTTTTAAGGATGTATAAATAAACAACAAAAATTTGATAAAAGGAAAATTTGGTAAAAAGAGGTAAATATTTATCAAGGTTTATCAAGGGAGTAAATAATAAAATTTATGTATATAGTGAAAAGTTTCACTATGTTTTAATAGACAAAATCTTAGAAAAAAAAAAAAAAAAAAAAAAAAAAAATTTTCCTGTCTATTAGATTTAATCAAATTTTTATTATAGAAAGTTTTATGCAACTTCTGATTAGTCAGCATTTTCTTGTGTGAACATTATTATTTTATGAATCAAAACATATCACTAACTCATGAATTAAGTTTATATTGTTTATTTCTATTATTTTTGAATGACATGGTGATTTGATAAAAATTTCCTCCAAAAAAGTTGCGATAAAGTATTCCACAATTTATAGTTAGTGGCTAATTCTTATAAGAAACGGGGTTATTTTTATGGCGTTTATTGCTTTCTTTTAATATTAAATTTGTGAATTTAAAAAATTCAACAAAAATAACATTTCCAATTATCTGATTAATTTTTAAGTACTGTCTGTGGCCTCCAATGGGACTACCCTCTGATTGAACTAAGTAACATTAATACTCAGAAGTTTCTCTTGTAGTTCATTCAAAAGTGTTTAAGTAAAAAGTTCTTATCTAAATAACGTAAAAAGCGATTTTGCAATATACTTGTTTTCTGAGTGAAAGATTGATAGAGCATTTTACTTTCAATCGATTTATTGTATGAATAAGACCTTTCATTATTGCTTTTGTAGATGTAGATTACTTGACATAAAAAAATTATTTTAAAATTCCCCAACTTTTTTTAAACAATAGAAAAACAGAAAACTGAAATTTTTAATCCGTGGGTGGATGCAAAACAAAAATTATTTAAATTTTCAAAGAACCTTAAGAGAACAAAACTGTCAAGAGCACCATTTGTTTGGCTGATAGCTAACTAAATATAAAGAATATGAAAAAAAAGTCATTTATTTAGATTATTTATCTTCTTCATTTAACCTTATTTGTGATCCAGAATATTTTTTGGATATATTGCTTGCAACAGTTTCCATTGTCATGCTTTTAATTTTTCTAAGCATTTATAATTGTGTCAAATTTCTGAATAATTCGAGATTTCGATACCTATAACTGGTTTATTAAATCGAAGAGTATAACGTAAAAAAAAACTATTAATTTATCAGTGTGGAACAAGAATTAAGCAGATTGACCAGAGTAATATTACAGAACTCTGCAAAAGAACACTAAAACGCAGTAGAACACTAAAACTTTTCAAACGATTTTTCTGCAGAAATTGCTTTTTAAAAACATGATTTTCCTCATACTAATGTATTCACTGCCATCGATCATAAATAATTTGTTCTATTTTCTGCCGAGTTCCTCTGTCTGGTTAAACAATTATCCATTAATGAAGCCAATACAGTTTATTTTATCTAAATACTTTTGAAATTTACTATTATCACTTGATCTTATCCGATCTAAACATTAGCAGACCTCACTGATCTAAGAAGACTCATGATCAATACGCTTAAAATTCTGCAGCAAATATGTTTTATTGTGTCCAATTAATATACAATCAATACAATACTAAAATTACACTCGACTTCACAATAAATAATTGGACATGCGTGCTAGCTTTATCTTTGAGTAACCTCTTTCGAATCAATACAACCTTCATCACTTAGTACTTGTTTATATGTGCTACATAATTTACAAACATAATTAAGTAAAGCACATTTGCTTAATGATTATTTAACTAGTCTCCACAACTACCATGTTATGTTTTTGAGAATGAAATGATTTTCAGACACATTCAGAAACAGCTACATTACTTTATTTCTTTCGATAAAATAATTTCTTTTCTACCAACCACATGGAATATATTTTTTGTCAATTCATTATATGATTGGACGTATTTCTATAGAAATATATATCCACCAAATTCATCAGCATTTTCTGTTACATATAATATTGAAAGATTATAAAAAAATTGAACATTCTTTTTTTACTCTTTTTTGTACTTAAGTGATTCATAATCAGATTATTATCGACTTCATTTTCTTAAAAATTATTAATATTGTCGTATTTTTTTTATCAATTAGAATCATTATTATTATTGCTGTTTTTTTTTATTTTTGTATTTTTAATGTTATTATTATTTTTTAGCAATTAAAGCAAACTTTTGAGGCCCCATTTTGTTGATTTTGAATACTTAATTTAGATTTAATTTCCATTTAGTTGCGACAGATAAACTTTTTATATGTTATTATTGTTTGACTTCGAAAAAATTTTTAATTTATTAAATTTAATAACCATATTTATAAATAAAAACATTGTGTTTACAAAATATTTTACAAAGATATTAAGCTAAATTTCGATATATTATGACAATCTGCTTGTTAATTGTCTTTACAATTATCATATCCGAATTTTCTCGGCTAAATCAAATGTAAATTTTAGGGCGTGATTAATTTTTTTTTATTTATTTCATAAGCTATTTAAATGTCCTTAATAGACGCAGTGGTTATCTGTATTGATTGGAATGGAAAAGTTATTTTAATATTTTCCCCTGTGGTTTGATTTTCTTTTTTTCACTGTATAATCACTTTTTGCACTCTATGGCTAATTCTCCCGAAAGTACAGCTTAAAGTGGATTCCAAATCACAGCAAACGTCGCTGCTGGAGGTGGGAATCGAACGCACGAATTGCTGAACTGAAGGTCACAACATTAACTATTCAGATACCAGTTTAGGTATTTCACATTGCATTGTCAATAGATGAACCAATATTAGTTTTATTACGTTCACCTTTAATACGCCAATTAAAAATTTACAATTGCATTTCTTTAACTACATCTGTACTTTTATTTATCATCAATAAATATAATTTATATATTGGTCATAAATGATCAAAAAAGATTATATAAATATAATCTATTGGTGATAAATGAAGGTGCAGGACATCAAATCTGAATCATAATTTATTTTTATTCACAATTTATGATTTAGATCACATTTTATTTTTATTTATTTATTTATATTTTGTAAAATTGCTGCTTATAATTTTATTTAAGTTTATTTTGTATAATTCAATGAGGTAAATTGATTAAAAAAAATTTCATTTTTTTGTCAGTACAATTTTATATATAGTGATTTCATTTTGTTTCTTTGTAAAATTGTTATCGATAACTAGTTTATGCGTCTGTGGTTAATTTTCAATCACATTACAAACTCTTAATTTAAAAATCATTTGACTTTGACACCACGAAGTGTAGATTGTCTTCAGATCTTTCTATAAATAGTGGATCTTCTGTTGCAAGAGAATAAATCTAAGTAACTCCCAAGAATCCACCCCGTCGGATATGCATGCAGAAGAGTGGCATCCATATCTTGTTCTTTAACTGTGGATGGAATCAAACCCGACATCTTTCATTCTGAAAACTTCTGTCACACCACTAAGCCATGGTGAAGCATAATGAATCATTTGACTAGCAATATATTTATAAAACTCTAAATTCAGTTATTTCTACTAATCACGCATTTAAACGTATGCTTTATACATACTAAACCCCACAATGGCCAATACTATTTAAATAATTACCTTTATTTCAAGGAGAACAGCAGAGGCGCTTATATGTTCATGCCTGTTATTAATATATTGTAAGAAATAAATTTAGAAAAACCTAAATACTAACCCTACACATATATCTATAAAAACAGAAGCACAGCTTTCAGATCTTTCTGTTCAACAGTGGATAGAATCGAACCTGAAATTCTCTGTTCTGTAGAACACCTACCATTATTCTTTGTTGTATCGTTATGGAAATTTTCTGAATTATTTTATTTTAAAACTGCTTCTTGAATTCTTCCATTTTCTCAGCAATATTCTCTTTCTGCCATTTACCAAGGATAAGTTCTTTTATTTCTATTGGCACCTGATGTTTCAATATAGGTCTGTCACCATTAATTTCTAAAGTTCTTTACAAGTCTTGCAGGGCAATTCAGTAATTCAATCTATAAAATAACTTCTAGATTTATGTCGTTTTTCATTATTTAATTTGAATTACTTAAGAATAAGATTTTTCGTATTATTGTAATTAGCAAAGTTTCCAGGAACTTCTCTTTCTAACGTCTAAGATATTTCAGAAATTAAAAAAGTTAAAAGATATGCCATTTATTCAGTTTTCGAAATTTTAGTCTATTAAAATTCCTGAAAAATAAACTCATGTAAGCTTTCCTTACATCAAATTTATGTTGAGCCTGCATCAACTGTGTTTTCTAAACTTGTTTTCCCTTATTAAAAGCCAATGGAATTTCCGGGTGTTTCTATATACAATAAAATATGTTACCTTTCTTCATGTACATTATACTTTCCTCTTTGTTTGTGTTTCTTACTGCTATTCTCTTCAGTTAAATTACTCAGCATATTTTTTTCTTTATCCTCGTTAAAAGTTCCTCTAATTCTTATTAATTAACTAATTAGTATTAATTTTCTTATGTCAATTATTTTGAATTGTTTGGAACCATTTCGTTTAACAATTATGCGAATTCAATTGAAATGCTTTTCTTATTGGGGATTAAAAAGAAAAGTACATTTCCTTTACGTATTTCTTAATCTCGGAGAAGAATGCTAAAAAAATTAGATGAATTACCTTTAAATATCGCAGTTGAAAAAACTAATTAAAACAGTCATAATATAAATTAAAATTATACAACTAAATAATAATACAAGCTAAAATTAATTTTATCAAAAACAAATCGAAATCAAAACTTAAAACCATAGTGAATCTTATGTATAACGATAAACCTGTATACAATGTCTCCTCTTTGGTGCCTAACACTTTACTCAGTGTATTTTGAATCTACTCAAAATAATTTTTTTTTTCGTTTGATACACCTCTTATACCAATTTCTAATTATTCATCGATTCCGTGGTGAATATTTATCTATTTTTCTTTCTCTTGATAAAGGATAGAAAAAGTGAAAATTCCAATTGAATTGCCTTAATAAACCCCTCACGATATTTTGTTGTAATGCGTGATGAAACATGTTTGCATTGAAGTCTGGAACACGAGGGCGAATAACTGGAAACATCACAGATGGTTCTTATCTGAAATTCTAAATGTATTGTCCAGTAAATTTGGCGGTAGCTCGAAGGGGAAATAATGTGTTTCAATAGCCCCGAGGGAAAGGGGGACTGGAGAAGAGATAACCACCATGTGTCAGCCTTCCTTGTATAGGAAATCAACTATTTGTCTTGACCTTGAAATAAGTTTGCAATGAGTTACGAAGCCTTGAATCATGATGGCAAAGAATACAAGATAAGTATTTCAGGAGAAATTTCGAATTAATTCGGATATCAATACAGAATTGAAACAAGTTGATGCTGCTGAAAAGTACGAGATTGTTTAGTCAACTATAGCTTCAACTTTCTTTCTTTTTTAAATGTTTCTGCTTTTTTTTTTTTTTTTTTTTTTTTAACATTTATTCATACTAAATCGAATTTATAACATGACTTAAATTGATTAATTGGTATTAATGAATGGTCATATTATAATAATCAATTGATACATGATTTTTAATAAAACTAAATATTTCCGAAGCTTTCATTCCACAGCAGCTTCATGAAAGTTTGACGATTTTCTATGGTATCGAATGTTACTAAGTGTGAAATATTAACATATTAGTTTGTTAGATAAAATGATATAGTTTACTAGAAAATTAATATTATACTTAAAGTTCTTTCCAAAATTTTTTAAAATTTGTGATTTTTACATAATATGTAAATATATATTTATAAGGGCATTAATATTTATTTTTTCTGAGAGAACAAAATTAATTAGAGCTTTTTTAGTTTCGACTTTAATAAATTTCTAATTAATAAATTTTATTGTAATTTTTATAGACATGCAATTAATTTTACATAAATATTGATTTTGTTCTATGTAATCAGCAAATAATGAAGACGAATAGATAAAATTACAATTCATTTGGATTTACATATAAATTCCATGTAATATCTCAAGGGTCAACCTCATTGAAAACACGCTAACTTATTAGGTTCTTCTTCTTCTCTTGAGCTTGTCAGATATGTGGCACTTCTGCATTGTTGCATTTTGTACCATGCTCCAAGCCCAATTTTTTCCTAGTTCCATTGTCTTGGGTCACTTACTTTGTTTATAAAGTCTGATAGGCCCTCAATGGAGTTTAGGTGTAACTCTTCAGGATGTAGATTACCTAGAGCAGTGAATCTTGTAAGGGCAAGAGCATCACACTCATGTAGGATATGATGAGCTGATTCTACCCCTGCGTGGCATTTCCTACAAATTGGTTCCTGTTTAAAAAGCCCCATTGTATGAAGGTGTTTCCTGAAATGATAGTGCCCAGTAATGAAGCCTACAATTGCTTGAGTCTTCAATCTTTGGAGTCTAAGAATTTCAGATGCAATTTTCTCAGATGAGTTGAAAATAATGCTTTTTGCATGTTTCTGTCCAGGAGAGTCACGCCAAATTTTGTTCACCTCCTGTTTTTCCCATTTTTGAATGACTTCTTTTGAATGACACTTTGAATGACCTTCCTTGTAGTCTTCATGTTGATCCCACAAAAGGGTTCCATTCCTATTGGATTGAAAGAGGATCCCTGTTTTGCAAGTTCATCAGCTCTTTCATTACCTTCTATTCCTATATGCCCTGGCACCCAAATAAGAATAATTTTATTCCCATTTGCCAGTTCCTTAAGGAGATTTTTACATTCCATTACAATTTTTTATTTGACTTGGAATGAGTAGAGAGCCATCAATGCAGCTTGACTGTCGCTGAAAATAAGAATACGCTTACCTTGGTAGCCCTTCTTTAAATTTATCTGCAGACAGTTGGTAATAGCAAGAGCCTCCGCCTGAAAGACAGTGGCATGTTCCCCAAGCCCTTTATAAAGACTGAATCTTGGTGCCACGCCACAGACCACCAGTCCTGAGAGGCTACCTTTTTTGATCCATAAGTAAACCAGATAAGATCATTGCTTTTTATTTCAATCGTGCTGTTTTTCCATTCTTCCCTGGTAGGAAAAACTACCTCGAATGGTCTTTCAAACACGTATGTTCTTTCCATGCTGTCTGAAGGCATTTGGAGAGTTGGGTGGTTGATTTTTTTGGTAATAGTAGTATGGCCTCCAAAAGAGTGCTTATCACACCACTGATTTTGCAATTTCATTCTATATGCAGTTAATCAAGTTATTAGGTTAAAAAATTAGCATATAAACTCTGTTTATCTCAAAATGTTTGGTAAATGAGTTCTTCTAAAATGAGCGGAAATATGATATTCCATACAAAAATAATAAATAACTTAGTATTCCACAAATTTTATAAAATATAAAATGATGTTTCTTATTTATACAAAATAATTATCAAGTATTACAAATCTTAGCTAAAATTAAAATTGTGAGCTGAATTTATGTATGTTTTTTTTTATATTTTTGATTCTTAAAAGCTCTTCTCTGCTCCTGTCTTGTAAGCTTACTCCCAAGTTCTTTCCTCAATAAAGAGAGATATATCATTAGCTTTAATATTTATAAACGTAATTATATTCCTTACATTGTTGTTATCTAATATGTTTACACACTACTGGCCATTAAAATTGCTACACCAAGAAGGCGACATGCTACAGACGTGAAATTCATACGAAAGGAAGAAAGCGCTGTGATATGCAAATGATTAGCTTTTCAGCGCATTTAGACAAAGAAGGCGCCAGTAGCGACACCTACATTGTGTTTAAATGAGGAAATTGTTCAGCCGGTTCCGCATACACAAACTGCATTTGAACGTTGTTGCCTGGTGAAAAGTTGTTGTGATGCCTCGTGTAAGAAGGAGAAATGCGTACCAGCACGTTTCTGACTTTGATAAAGGTCGAATTGTAGCGTACCGGGATTGCGGTTTATCTTATCGCAGTATTGCTGCTCGCGTCGGTCGAGATCCAATGACTGTTAGCAGAATATGGAATCGATGGGTTCAGGTCGGTAATACGGAACGCCATGCGGGATCTCAACGGCCACCCATCACTAGCAGCCGAGAAGACAGGCATATTATCCGCATGGCCGTAATGGATCGTGCAACCACGTCACGAGCCGTGAGTCAAGAAACGGGGTCGTGACGTGGTCAATGGTTGCCGAGTGACTGGCTCGTCACCAAACGCCAGTCACTACGGTTGATGAACTGTGGCATTGTGTTGAAGCTGCATGTGCATCTGTACTTGTACATGCAATCCAATCTCTGTTTGACTCAATGCCCAGACGTATAACTGCTGTTATTACTGCCAGAGGTGGTTGTTCTGGGTACTGATTTATCAGGATCTATCCAGCCAAATTTTTTGAAAATATAATCACTTGTTATTTCTAGTATAATATATTTGTCCAATAAATATCATTTTGTTATCTGCATTTATTCCTGGTGTAGCAATTTTAATGGCCAGTAGTGTACATATTTAAACATATTATATTCATCTAATTCACTTTTAAGGCACTTTACTTAATATGGAAATGTTCAGGTTGCAAATATTCTCTTGTTGAACAGAATGACGAGAACAAATTCTATTTATGGCAAAGATGAAACTTATAATACCAATTGTTGGCTTATTTAAACACAAACGATTAAAAGTAAATAAATGTCTTTTCTTTACGCCTCGGTACTAAATATTCATACCCATTTTGCTATAATCAGCAAATATAAATAATTTTATTCAGCAAAATAGCGTATTAAAAAGGAAATTGAATTTTTTTGTTATCCCTCCAGAGCTGGTACCCGGTGCCCGAAGATCACTGCCGCAACTTGTTGATACATAATTATGTTCTTGGTATTGCTATTAGTGTTTGTTAATTTTAATGAGTACGTTGAAAAAGTAACCAAATAAAAAATAGCAAATATACAGATCAAATCAAAATCACATGAAAAATTATTAAATTTCATCGTTCTTAAAGTAACGACATAACCTTTAATAAATAACAGTTAATAGATTAACAGTTACGTTAAAAAAAGGCCAATTGCGATTAGGTTATGGAAAAATTATAAATAGCAATGTGAAATAATTAAGAAAATTTATGAGTAATGGTTTTAGGCATGCAAGTGGGTAAGATTCCTTAATTTAAATTGAAAGAATGTTGCATTTGTAAAAATATTCAGAACAATCATCGAGATTCGGAAACAGTGCCTCATATCAAAACAAATTCATTTAAATTAAAAATAAAAATTTTGAAAATGAAATTTCATTTTTATAAAAAGAGATTAAAAGAGTTACTCCGATGAAAACACTCATCATCACACGCAAGGAAAACCATATACATGCGATTTTAGTGACAAAAAGTTAGGGCTTAAAGGAAATTTAGAACATTCTCTTACACATTTAGGATTGAAACCTTTTAGTATGATGTATGTGAAGTATTTTAAGATAAAGCAACATTTGAAGAAATACTTATTTTTATTGTTGTACAAATTTGTATAAATATAAGATATACAGAAAATTTTTACATACAAGTAGCCAACACCATATAAGTTTACTGTACGGTCGCTCTTGGCAACTTTTTCAAAAAATTGCCAAAAATCTTGCTTACGTCGCCAATCTAAACAAGCGAGGTCTGAAAATAAACAGAATATTCCGTTTTTCATGGGTCGATTTCCATTTTATCAGAATCCCCTATTTTTCATTGGTCAGAATACTTTATCTGTGATTGGTCAGAATCTGTTGTGTTGTCAGAAAATATTATTTATCCCCAACTTTGGAAAATCGCGCCAAGAGCGACCGTACAGTAAATACTTGTATATAAAAATATTAACCAGTTACAAATAACACTTGTAACTAATTAATGACTTTTACTACGAATGGTAACCACGAATATCCAAATATCCCCTGGTTATTGTCGTTTGCATAAAAAAAATTAATCAAATCAAAAAAGAAAATATGATTTGATACTTACAAATTTAATTTTAGGGCTCATAAATCATTATAAATCAATCTTGCATAACTAATTCTATAAATAATGCTATACATTATTTACATTGTACAACAATGTAATAATATTTTTTGTATTGAGATGTCCTATTGTTTCTATTACACATTGCTTTAAAAATAATCTTTATTTAGTATGTTAAGTATTTTACCTTAAATTCTGTATCATTACCCAATGAATTAATAAAAGTTTTCCTTAACACTGGGCAAATAATTGCTTCAATAATTCATAAATAATAAGTAACATTTTATTTATTATTCACATTTATATAAAACTTAAAATTAACTAGAAAATGGAATACATTTTGCAATTAATATAAAACAAAATTTATTTCATTTTAAAGTGCAGGTCTTTTATTTACAAAATATATTCACTATCCATAATTTTATAAAAATAAAACTGAAATAAAATTAAATGATTATAAGAGTTTTTTTCAATGTTAGATTAATTATTTGGTTTATTTTTAAACATTAATTACTAATTAATACTTTAAAAAGTACATAAAAAATGTTAATTAAAAAAAAAACTATTTTTAATTTATTTTGTAAATGTAAATAAAGTTTTTTAAGAAGTGTTTCAACACTTCAACATTAATATTTTAATTTATTATAATTAGAAAATTAGAGACTTACTGGTTATTATAGTGACTTCAGAGCAATTTCTCAGTTAATAAACAATTGTAATTAAAATACTTAAAATTGAAAAATTCAAATAAATATTGCTTAAAATAAATTATTTTGATCATAAAACTATTTTATACATCTTTGAAAGTAATCATCAGTAATGATAGCATTAAAATCAAAGATTATTCTTTTGTACTCTTATTATTATTAAATAATCATAAATAATATGAATGAACATATTGTTCATTGCTAACTCTGTTTAATCTAATTATTATGAGAAAAAAATTCTGAAGTTACAACTCTCAAAGCTTTTATATTTCATATGCTAGTATATAAAAAAATGATGATAGAATTATTTTAAAATATTGTTTATTTTGAAAATCTCAAGTAACACATTGATCCACCTCTGTTTTTTAGTAAACTACATTTGTATATTTTATGTAGAATACTCTCTCAGAAATTCAAGACAAAAAATTATTTCAGTATCTAATATAAAAATTTTAGTTTTATTTTATGTAATGTAAATTATTGAAATATATAATGACAATTTCATATGCAGTGAATTGTTGGCAAATAAGTTGTCTTATTTTTGTGATTCCCATTTATATATAGAAATTGAATTATGCACAAAATAAAAACCTAAAGGATTATTTATGTCAGAATTTTTTCTTGGGTATCAAATCCCATAGGACATAAGGATATGTAATGCCAATGTTAAATCAGATATTCTTAAATGTATTAAATCATCGTTATGAATTTTAATATAGTTTTCTGCAATCTGGCAACCGTGCTAAATAGATGATCCTTTTAATAATTTTTCTTAGTTTAGTATTTACGTTAAGATTAAACATTTGATCTTGTACAATTCAGTAAAAGCTCATATATAATAACATGAAAAAAAATTATTCTTATGAGCCTGTTCTTTATTACAGAAAATATACTTTGAAAAATTATTATAGATTGTATTTAATATAAGTAAACTCACATCTATATAAAATATAATATATAACCAATAAAAGTATTTGATAAATGTAACACATGAAAAATATATTTATCTAATTTTTATCATAATAATTCTAATACCATCATTCTTATTAACTGTAAATATTTTTGATAATATTAAAAAAATTATTTCCTCTTTCAGTCTTATATTTCATTTAACTTATAATTAAACATAAAATTTAAGAAATAATAAACTTTAAATTTTGTGGTATTTTTCTTTCATTAGTAGGCACTATAATTAGTTAATTAATTATTAGAACATTATTTGAATTACTATATGAATTGTATGTGTGTGTACAAGAATTAGTACAGCAATTAGAATCAGAACTGATAGCTATACAAATCGAAAACTATTATATGGAGGAATCAATTAAGTTGCAATAATTTACTGAATTATATGGCAACTGTACCAATATATGAGGTTAATTTATCTTATCTCAGGAAAAGTTATTAACATTTTGTTACTGAGTATAAGAACATTTATGAAAATTTATTGAGTTCTAAAAATATTTCTGGAATATTGCTTGAATAAGTATTACAAAAAACTAAAATGGCAACAATGTTAACATGTGATGGATAAAAAAATTGATACTGAGCAATTATTTTATTTAAAAGAGGTGTGTTTGTTTATTGCTCTAAAATTAATTTTTTATTAGAACTTAATATCATTGAAAATTATAAGAAATAAAATAAGCTGAATTTGCTTTGACAATCTCTCCATACAACAGAAAATTTTATTTCAATGAAAGGTTAAAATATTAAAAAGTTTTGTGAAATAAGTTTGACAGAATTGTAACGGAAGATAAACAGCTAATAAAAATTATATACATCTTATATAGAACAGGTGAAAGCTGCTTATAAAATTTATTAAATTTTCAAAGGATTTGATTGATTTATGCCTCTGTTTAGAATTTGATTCTTCTTGCAAGTTTTCATCTGTTCCTCCATAATACATTCACTAGTCATACCCTTAAAGAACTAATTTTAATGCATTTTTTCCTTAAATAATTCCCGGTTAGTGTTTTCCTCCTTGATTAATTAAATTACACATATTTTCTTCCCTTCCTATAAATATAATTATGTACAAAATTTGAACTTGATTAATTACAAAAAGTTATACTTACAGAGGATTTTTCAATGAAATAATTTGTTGCTGAATATATACTTTAGAAATTATTTCTTAGATAACACATTAAAAAGCTAACAAATACTTATTTACTTTAAAGAAGTGTCACATAGGTTTATATTATTTGTAAACCTAAACCAATTTTTTACATATTTTTAAAATTTTTTTTGTCACAAAATAAAAAATCAACAAAAATATTAAATGTGATTTATAATACTAAATTGTGAGTAAAGTTCTCAGTTTGTATTTTCACCTACACATCAAATTTATAGGGAATGACTCTAATAAAATAAAAACAAAATATTTTCTCAATACAATAAAAAATAGTTTCTTTTCCAGACATAATAAAAGAAACTATTGTTTTGATGTTCATTTCATCTTTCTGAAATCAGATATAATTCTTTACTTTTAGATATATTTTAGGAAATTTCATATATTGTGTCACTTCAGACTGCCTTTTAAATATATGTTTAAGCATAGATTATAATCATGATTAAGTAAAAGTATGATTTTTCTGAATGAGAAATTCAGTTGCATATTTAATTTACAAAAATCTGCAGAGTGTTATCTATAATTATGCTTACAGTTCCAATATTTTATCCTTTTTTCTCCATATACATTATCAAGATAACCATATTTTTATAATTAAGAAAATTGATTGATATTATTTGATTTTACACTTTTGTCATTTTATTTGATTTTTAATAAAAGTATTTTAGAATCCTTATTTCAAATTTGAAATTATAAAATAGTATTCATTTAAATTTTTTTCTCTCTTCTGTATGCCTTTTTTCTCATCAGAAATTTATACGAACTTTGTAACTAAATTTTATAGTAAGAACGAAATAGTTGCAATTACTTAGAGGTGCAAGATTAAAGCATTATAAGTGGGTTGAAGTTTTTTTTTTCTCTTTTGAAATGTAACATGTATATATATTTGATTCTGTTACTTTATGTCCAAAAAAAGATGTGTTTCTTTATTCCAATGCATAAATTTGTCCAGTTATAGATGAATGTCTTATGGGATAAGTTTTTAAAAGAAAAAAATGTTAACTGTAATCACTATTTTTTTTAGTCATTAACAGCTACAATATTGAAGTCTCCACATTTTTTACTCAAAACCAAAGAGGGAAATATTTTTATGATAATGAAAACATGACAATATTTTGAAATAATTTTATAGCATTATAAATTCATAAAGCTTAATAAATAATGAGGGTTATATAGTTAAGGGTAACTAAATGACAATATATATAATCCAATAGATTAGGATCTAGTAAGACACATAATAGTTTAGAAAAATAATGAAAAATTACTTTTTGAAGTAACTATAAAAATCAATTTGATTGTTTCAAAAGTAATTAAGATTTAGTTTTATAAAATAAGTTTTTTACACATAAAAATCTATTTATCGTTTTATAAAAATTGTCTTACAAAATTTAAACTTTCTAACTACCTAAAGTTGTAAAGTAAAAAAATAGCATAAGCAGTTACTTTAAGACCCCTAATTTTTTGTTACCCAACAAATTTTTAATATAATTTTTTGCCTTATTTAAATTTGAAATGTTGTTTTAGATAGATTAGTTTTCTATGATATAGAAATGAGAAAGTGAAAAAGAAAGATTTATGGCTTGCTGTTTGTAGTATATGATTAGTATTTTTCCTTAAAATGGCATATTAATGTGTTTTAGTTTAACTACCAAAAACTTTTTTAATGTAGGTATTTTCATGGATAAGTAATTTTCATACTATTGAAGGAAAAATTCTAAATTAGATGTTCATACAATAACTTGCATTTGGATCACTGATATTGAAATATAATTTTAAGATATTCAAGCCATGCTCAATTTATTTTTAATTTTATCACTATAGATCTTAATCATTAACAAACATAATTTAAAGTTTTGGGATTTTATTTAATTCTAAATAAACTTTCTGCAAAATTTTTTAAAAAAATATATGAAAATGCAAACTAAAATTGTACAAAACAGTAGTCAAGAATAAAAAAACCGTATTGAGACTTCCATTTTACAAAAATGTGAGATTGTAAATTAATTTTATGCTAAATAACATCAATTTTTGTAGTGTGTATAAAATTTCATATGTATAAATTTATAATAAATTTAACTTTATTCAATACACTAAAATATTTTAATAAATATTTAGAGAAAACTAACAAGCCCATTGCTAATGCACACTTGTCTTAAAACTATAATGTAAAAAATAAGATTAAATTTGTAAAAAAATGTTAGATATAAACAATACCTATTTTTGCAATGATTTATTTCAAAATTTTATTTTACTATTATTATCAAACATTATACTCTGTTAAAAATTTTTATTAAAAGTCTCTCACACTACTTTGATTATGAAGTTGGAAAATTTAAATTATAAATTTTGAAAAACATATTTTTTGGCTAGTTTGAAACTCGGTGTCTTTAAATGTTAAGTTACATTTCTTCAAAACAACAGTTAGTAACTGAATGTATCTAATCTTCCTTTCTAGTGAATTATTAACAATTAAAATTCACAAAATTATTTAAACTGCAGCAAAAAGAAACATTTCCATTTTTGATGAAAATATAAGTGATTTTCAATGTTAATTAATCTATTTTTAATATGAAATGAGAAAACAAAAGTTACAGAATAATTTTAATTTACAAAGACACTTTCCATATTAATGTGACAAAATTTTATGTTCGTAAGATAAGTAATTTTTGCAGTATGTTAAATTCTCTTTATGGCAATCTGATATTGCTGACTGTACTTAAGTAACTAATAAGATGAACATCATTTTATTTTATAATCCTCAAGTAAATTATTGAATGGTTACCACAGTTAATAACTAAAGTGCAAAGCATAATGCACAAACCAATTTCAAACTGAAGTAAAATATCACAGCTTTATATTAATTTATAAAATTAATTAACACAGGATTAATTTGAAATAATGCACTGCTAATAAAATTATCAGCCAATAAACTGTGACAAACTAGACATTTAGTATTATATATGGCAAGGGAAAATCATATAGGAAACCTAAAACACAAAAATCATTTTAAATGTGCACAATATTTTTCTTTAAAAAAGATTTTTGAAAAGGAAAAATTTATGGAATTTGAATCAGAATAACACAATTTGGCATTGGGCACATATATTTTTATTTGTAAAGTTTAGCAATCAATAAAATGAGGGAAATTGTATTAATGATTTATAATGTATATGAAAATAAAATTTTGATAACTCAAAATATCCTTTTTAATGAAAAGAGTATAAAATTTAATCAATTTGTGTTTTCTGTAATGAAAATAATTATAAGATTTTAAATTGGTTAATTCAGCTTGGAAAATATTCATTTTGGTTTGAAAAAGATGGGCTTTTCAATACATTTTCTTACCCCCTAAAAAATTGTTGGAATGATTTTAAATTTTTGAATGCAGTTACATTCTTTACAGAGATAATTAGATTATAATGATATAAGCATTGAATATTCTAAAATAGATTGACTTTTATTTCAAAGCAAATAATGTTTAACAATGATGTTTTGAAATACTGAAAATATTAATAACACAAAATTTTAATGAACAAGTTTTTGGAAATATTTCAAACATTTTCACATTAAAAGATTTATATAGTTAGTGAAAAATTTTTTTTTTTAATTTGTATGATAGACTTTTAAAAGACTGGATTCTCAAATTGCAGTTTCAAAATCAAAAAATTTCTTAATAAAATAAAGTTAAAATAATACTTTTAAACATTGCTTTTTATTTTAGCCATAATTAAGTATACTTTTCTGTAATAAATAAATATTCCTATTTTTTAAATGCTAACTTTTATTCTTTTATTTCCACACACAACAGAAACATTTTTATTAAGAATTTTATGAAACTTATTTATAAAGATAAATAAATTAAAAACATTTAGTATTTTTTAAACAGAAATTATTTTCAAAATAGGAAATAATCAAGAATACAACTATCAAAAATCAGAAATTTTGAATATGCATTTTATTTAAATAAAATTTTAAGGTAATAAAGAAAAAAAGTTTAGAAGAATTGTAAATTTTAATAAAAAAAAAAGAAAAAGAGTTTAGTTAGTTTCAAGATAAAACATAGCATTTAGATCTTCCAGAATTGAAGGTAAAAAATTAATTAAGTAAAAACACAAGGAAAATAACTTTACAACTATACTTTAGAATAAATGACCAACTAAAGTTATGATTTTTTGTCAAGATAAAATAGTTTTATGAAAAAGAGATAAGATATAAGATAAATTCTACCAGTACTTTAGATACTCAAGTATAGTATTTTATAAAATAATCATTAAGATTTAACAAAAGTTTTCAAAGATTGGGTCAAGGGAAAAATTGTTTGAAGAGTTCAGAATTGTGCAAAAAGATTAGATAAACATAATTTTTGAAATCAAGCCAATTACAATTAACCAGATTTTTAGAAAATAAATTCTTTTTAAAGTTAAAAAAAAATTGTCGCATTTAGGGTACACATCAATTATGAACTACAATTTAAAATGGATTCAAGATCATTGCAAGATTCTACACCTAATATGGGAATAATTAAATGGATGACAACTTTTAAAAATGACATTTGTACTATAAGGTTTTCAAAGATAAAATAGTACCTATTGGTGACTTAATAAAATTTTGATCAATATAAACACTTTAATACAAATTTTGGAATAACTGTCAGAAACACAAAATAAAAAGTTATAATTTTTACATGAACTAAAATATTGAAGTATTTTTAAAAGACTAATTCACATTTTTTCTATAATAGGAAGCAACTGGTGTATACTGAAAGGAAGGAAGGTTACACTCATTGAATTTAGTTTATACACAAACTTTTCATAGTGGGATTTTCTTAAAAGAAATTAATTATTCAGCTATAACTCAACTTCAATTTGTCAAAAAGAAGGAGGGGGGGGGACTCTATTCCATTGCATTGGTCATGGAAGCTAAAAATTTAGAATATAATGATTGGCATCATTGTGAAGATATTTAATAAGTATTTAAAAAATTTTCTTCACATTTTATAATTGTTATTTCTTGATTCAATATTGAAACATTTTGATTTTGTCAAACTGAGTTTTGTGTGGTTTACTCAATTGATAATGTGGTTTATAATACACAGGCAGAAGGCATCTAAAATTTTTTGATTTAAATACATAACAGCTGAAAAATGAAATCTATTTTTCTTATACTGTTAGTTGTAAATAATAAAAATTGTATTCCATTTACATAAAAATCTGATGTTCCTTACAATTAGAGCATAAAACAAACATATTTTAACAGCAATACAAAGTTTTATTTATTTTTACCATGTGTAAGCATATATAAGAATGCATGTGTTTTATAACATAATTCATTTTTGAACAGAAAAGCAATACAAGTAAAATTAAATATTTTAATTGTTGAATTAAAATAGGGTGACAATTATATATTCATAACTTTATTGAAATCTCTATAAATATACTTAACAAAACAATTCAAGAAAATTATAAATTTTTTGCATGATTAAGTTCATTTAATAGAAATGCTATCACATAGCAATTACATACTTTCTAAAATTGAGGCCCTGATTTACAAATCTATTATTTTAGATACAGTAAAGCAAATTGAAAATATTTTTAAAAGCCTTTGATTTTACACATTGTAAACGAAATTTATTAATTAGTAACAGAAGCATTGCAAATAAGGTCAAAAAGAAAGCAACGCAAAATAATTTGATACATCATTAATCCCATTTACATAAAGCACTTAATGCTATCCGATTCAATTGTTCAAAATTTGCAACTCTTCACCAGCAACCTAGGTATTTTTGATTATCCTAAAAGAGAAACATACATTAATAACAGGAATTGATATTTTATACATAATATTTTCAATAAAAAATAATTACTTATATTTCAAACATATCATGGAACTGCTATAAGACAGTTTATATATAATGATTAAACTACAAATAGAATTAAATACTTAATAATTAGTAATATATCAACCTTAAAATAAAATTCACACAAATATTAAACATTTTGACTTGATACTGGATCAAGGAATATTACATATCTGTAATATACTATTCATTTTTTTAAACCAAAAAATTTTATTATTGCATTTTGAAATCATTGACAAATTTTTTTCCCTAACATAAATAGTCAATATAAAGAAAGAAAAAATTATCAATATTATAGTTTTTAAATATTATATAATGCAATTGCATGGTACTTTTATTAAAGATACATAATGCTATTGTAATATACAATTTTATTATTTTTCATCAACATATAAAATTAATAATATAAGATTATAAAAATTTTACATATAAGGATAGATATTATTGAAATCAAACCTTTAAAGTTTTAAACATTAAAAATAGGATAATTATGACTAGAAAAAAAAAAAAAAAAAAAAAAAAAAATAAAAATAAAAATTAAAAAAAAAAAAAAAAAGATTATCAACCTTCCTTTTAATTTGATCTATTAATTGCCATTAAATGCTTGAATTGAAATTTATATTTAACTTTAAAATTGCTGTTATTATCTGAAAAACAATGAAATGTTAATTACATAAATAGAAACTTACATAATGTTCTAGAAATTATTATTCTTTTTTATCCTTTAAATTAATTTTTATTATTAATATTAATTTCCTTAAAGAAATACACAGGTTGAAAAATTATGTGGATACATACACATAATTTATATAATCATGAAGTTGATAGTTTACACGGAATATTTTAATCAGAATAAAAACATTAAAAAAAAAAAAAAAAAAAAAAAAAAAAAAAAATCATTAAAATATGACACATACTACATTGTATTAACATCTCCAACATATTTTGCTTTGTTATTATATACTTTTGCATATATGAAGATTGCTTTGACTAAAACTATCTTGATGAAGTGAAGGAAAAATTTATAAAATATATTAAAATTTTAAATTCAAGTACAAAAATTGATATTGAAGCAATATTTCAGGATATGATAACAAATAATCATTAAACTAACAAAAATGTAATAAAAGCATAAACTATAAGTATTAAATTTAAAAAAGCTAACAACTTTTATGAATAATATAGCATACCAAAGAAAAATAAATTTTGAGAGAACCCTGAACTTCAGTAAAGCCATATTAATAAAGCATATAATGCTCACTTTTAAAGACAAGCATTTAATTTTTAACATGTTTTATAAAAAGATTTCTGCTAAACAAATAATTTTATATTAGAAAAATACAGCGTTTTAAAGTAGAGAAAAAAATTATTTTTAAAATATAGAATCTTATGAAACTGAGTATCTATATTTGAATATTTTAAGAAATGAGTAACAATCATATATTTAATAAAAAGTAGAAAAAGATCATATAACCTTTTGTCATATAATATATATATAAAAAAATAAAACAAATAATAAAAAAAACTGGATTTTTTTTAAAATCTAGTTTTTTCCTGAAATAAAAGTTTATTTCAATCAACAAATGAATGAATAATATGTATGCTAAAATTCACCAATTTGAGTGAGTTGGTAAAGGAAAGTCAAGAATCATGAGAAACACTAATACTCATGCTCAGATGTTCTCAAAAATACTCAATATTCTTCAACAATTTACAGTTGGTGTCATTACTTATAACAGTGTTTAAAAATAAAGGCTAAAATCAAAAGCCTGGAAATAATATTATGTATGATACAAAAGTATTAATTTTGCAACTAAAATAGGATTTAAATATGCTTTATTTATAAAGGTTAAAATAAGTTCTTAGGTGCATAATAAAATAGAAAGGAAGAAAAGATAAGTTATATGAAATGTTAGAAAAGTAGTTTGTATAACCAGGAAAGTAGTTAAAACCTTTGAAATTATCATTCTCAATTTTATTTTTGCTTCACTATTAAATAACTACACATAATATTTTAGTATTTACATAGCCATTATTTTTAGCGAGTCTCTATGTAATTTATCAATATGTGTAAATTCAGAAATTCCCCACAAATTTATTATTTTGTTTACAATATTCATAAAAACATCCAATATTAATAAAAATGAAAAATATTTAATTATAAAACATATAGATGAAAAAACATAGCCAATTAATTAAAGGAAAATTAATTTTCAAAAGGAAGATGCGATTAATTCAGAAAGGTTTTCTTACTTAACGTCGAACTTGGACAAAACCATCATCATCTGAATTCTTGGGTCTTTCTGGTCTACGATAAGTGTCTCCTCTAGAACGATCTCCATCTCTTTTATCAGAACGATCTTCATCTCTTCGGCTGTCTCTCCAAGAACCGCCACTTGGAGCCGCACTGCCTCCTCTCCAGCTGCCCTCAGGTGCTTTGTCTTCAGTTCTCCTCGAACCACCGGCAGAATCATTTCTAGAACTATAAAACCCACCACGCTCTTTTCCTCTACGATCAAGTGCATCATCTTTACGATAGGAATCACGATCTCTGGAAAAAGTAGAACTACCAGTACCCCTATCTTTATCAGAACGATCTCTATCCCTAGGATTGTCACCATATCTTTTCCCATCCCTTTCACCTTCTCTTCTAGATGAAAACTTATCAGCTCCACCCGACCTCCAATCTGTTCGTTCAACATCCCTCTCTCTACGATCTCTACTGCCATCCAACTTACGATCACTCTCTCTAAGATTCGGCCGTTGATAGCGTGGTTCATCACGCAATGGTGGTCGTTGTGAATCTTCTTTTCTCCAACTATCTTCTTTAGGCTTTTTCCAGTCACTTCTATCTCTATCATCACTTCTTGCAGGCCCTTCTGGTCTACTACGCCAATCACGAGGTTCCACATCACTAGCTTTATCTTTATTCATTCTATCTTCACGTGGAGCCCAGCTTTCTCTCTTTATTTGTTCACGTTCTCGCCAATTTAATCTTTCAGGAGGCATTGATTTTTCATCTCTTTTTAATGAACTCAATCTCTCTTCTTCCTGTTTCTTTTCTAATTCTAGCTTTTCTCGTCTAATTCTATCTTCAATTTCTTTCTCTTTAGCCCTTTTCTTAGCTTCTATTTCTTCCAACTTGGCCAATGCTTCTTCACGCTCCCTTTTCATAGCTTCAGCAATCATTTGTTGTTTCTTCTCTTCTTGTTGTTTAATGCGTTCAAGTCGTCTCTCTTCTTTCCTCTTTTCTTTTCTTTCTGCTAATCGTTTCTTTCTTTCTTCAGTTATAAATTTTTCAAACTCTGCCAATTTTTCGTGATAGACTGATGCTCGAGCTTTCTTCAATCGCTCCAAGAATTTATCTCTATCTTCTTTGAGTCGCATGAGTCTATCACGATATTGAACAGCTAAAGCCCTTTCTTCTTTAATAGCAGCAATTCTTTCTTTTTCATGTTGTTCCCAGAACTGCTGATCTTTCTTCTTATATTCTTCATATTCGGCAAGTAATAATGGTATTTCTTCAATTCTTTTAGCCCTTTCTGTGTGGTCAATTTTTCTTTCTTGTTTCCTAAGTTTAGATTGTAACTCTTTGCGTTCACGATCCAACTGTTCAACATGCTTATGTAACAAATCATCAGGATCTAATTTTTCCAATTCTTCTTCATCCATGCCATCAAATATCTTGGACCCAATTTCTGTCTTTTTCAACTGTTCAATTTTCTCCATGACTACTTTTCGTTTCATCTCAGATTGTTCACGAAGAAGCCTTTGTTTTGTTCTTTCTTCTGTTTCTCGTGCCATCCTTTCTTTTTCAGCTTCTCTTAATTTTTGATGTTTATCTTCTAAAAGTTTTCTTTCTTCTGCTTCTTTCTGATAGTTAAGATTTTCTAGCATTTCTTTACGCTCCTCTATAATTTGTTGCCTGTTCAGAATTCTCATATGATCTTTTGAAGATGTTAAACTATATGCTTTAACTATTTCTTTACACAGTTCCTTCCTTTCATTCTTCTTCTTTTCTGGTCGAAGATAGTTAACAGCCTTGTTCAATACTGAATGTATATACACAAGTTGGTTACGCATCTGTTCACTTGGCATGCTTTGAAGCTGAGGGCCTTCAATCACTTCTTCTCTTTGTGAAACATTCAAATCAGATCCAAAATGGAAACATTCTTTTCTATGGTCAATACGAACCTGCAAATCATTTCTTCTTGCTATGTCAACAATTAAGTATTCCAAATTGAATGGCTGAACAAATGGGGCTAGCTCCAGTAAGCGAGAAAACTTAATCGTCTGATAAACTTGAGAAATTTCTTTTACTAGCCTAACAACAGTTATGTCTTGAATAGAAGGAATATATTGACGAAGTTCTGGAAATTCTTCCCATTTATTTAACAATTCGAATGATTGCTGAACTCTGGAGCATAATTTGAGAGGGTGAAAATCTGTTTCCAACCACCTATATAAATCTTGTAGTTGTGGTGGTGCACATTGAATGATTCCAAAACGGACAAGATCCTTAATCAGCAATGCTCTATTAGGAGGATTTGGCAGGCCAAGAAGAGTAGAAAGCAACCGATGATTTTTATCAATAACATTTTCATCAGTTTCTACTAAGCGATCAATATCAGAGCGATTAGGGGGCATTGGAATTGCAAGTGTAGCTAGAACAACCCTAGAAGCCATTTTAAGTATTTCATCAGCAGTTATATTCTTTTTTTGCTCCCTTGACAGATAGAACAGGCGGAATAATGCAGCAGCATGATATAAGTAAGTATTACTTTTCCAGAAGACTAAAGCAAGTTTTTGGTAATAATTAGCCATAAGACGAGGATTGGGGGCTTTTTTTGAAAGATTCATCAAACCATGTATATCTTCAATAGCTTTGTAGGCCTCTTGCCAAAGTTCCATTTGTATAGCACTATCAAGTTGAACTAAACGTGTTTCCAAATGCATTGCTTGACTCTCAGGGTTATTAAGGTTAACAGATGTTTGCTGATTTTGATGCTTATGTATGTGGCCGAGATGTGCTCTTAAATTATCACATAATTTTCTAAACTCTGTTTTCCTATTGTATTTCAAGCAGAATCTGAATGCTTGTTGAGCAATATCATGGTACAAGCGCTCTACTCGAGAATTATTTCTTAACAATTCCAAGCAATGGCGATATGATTCCCATAAGAATTTTACCCATGGTGTCAAAACAACACGATCCGTTCTATCTTGAGTATCTTCAGAACTTACAGCACTCAATAACAAATTTTCAGGAGTTTGAACTTGGTCAAGATCATCTATATCCACAACAACTTGCTGAGATTCTTCTCTAGCAGCCTCAGTCTTTTCTTCTGCAAGAGCAAGATATCCTCTGACGACATCTTCCAAGGATTTGATATTGACTTGTTGACAAATATTACGATATTGAAATAAACCTTCTTTAGCAACGTGACTTTTCTTTAATTCAACACATAGACCTAGATACTTGCTCATAATCGGTTCATGGATTTTTTGCCAAGTACGATGCTTACGACTTTTAATAACATCGCAGAGAGCATCAAGTGCTCTCTGCTTTTTACCGACATCAATAAATTCATTAGCACGCTTTAGCGCGTTTTCTGGTCTTTGAAAATATTGCGGCATGATTAACAGAATAAATCAAAATCTTACTGAATATATAGATCAAGGATTAATAATCATAATCTACAATTCCCGACGATGATAGAAATTTAGGTACCAGAAAACAGCCAAAACAAATCGTCACAAATATACAAATAATGAATCCCAAATTTGTAACACCTTTCCACACGATCCACGCAACGCAGGATTTCTGTATGTTGCCAACCATCAGTCTCTAATTCATTTAAATTTTACAGATATTTATGAGTAAGGCGTGTCTTGTAATTTATTTCTGACCTTGAAATGTAAAAAAATAAATCAGCGTTTAAAAGTTTTAATATATTATTAACGAACGAATAGCTTTTAATCTTTTGAATGAAACTCTTTAATTTGGACCATTAACTCATTTTCTCCATGCGAAATTTATGCCATACTGATGATAATGTGCAACTTTTTTCTTTTCATCTAGCTGTAGCATATTTTTGAATTTCGGAGAGAAATAATAAATGAAAATTGGCATAAATAATGAAAAGAATGCTTACTTTTTTCTGTTGAACATGAGAAAAAAATGACATTGAACATTATATTAAATGTCGAATTTTAGAACACTAAATGCAAAGAAATTTTTCACAAGTTCGAATACGTTGAAGTGAGGTATTCTTTTAATTCATTTTAATTTTAGAATATGTGCTTAATTTTAGATTTTTCTTTATGCGGAAAGAGACAAAAACACATTTGAAACAAAAAGAGACTGAAATAAATACAGTAAAACAATTGAGCGTTTTAAGAACGTCAAAGAAGTTCAATTGACTATTGTGATATATGCTTTATTCGTATTGCACTTTTTAAATATATTTGAAGTCAAATTTACAGTCATATTCACCGTCAACTTTGACCACTATGTACTAGGAAAACCACAGGTCAAAGTTTAAATAACCGAGTTGAAAATTAACCTTTAGGTGCAATAACCAACACTTCCTTTACGGGAAGATTAAACCTGATAGCAACATATCCATATGCAATTCACATAAGCTGAAAACAGCCTGACTTACGAAAATGATTTTAAAGATTTGGGTTATTTATTGTTCATTCGTGTTATAAATTATATGTGTTTGGATATTTGTTGTTGAACACACTTTTTACTATTGCCAGACTAAAATGTAAGTAATTAAAATTATTATATTTTAAAGGATGACTTCGAAATGAAAAAATAACATTGAAAAATCTATTTCTTCTCTTACCTAACATAATTTTATTATGCTTAATCTATACTTTTATAAATTATTTTTATTAATAATTTTTTGTCTAATTTATATATATATTTATCGGCTCCAGACATCTTAACAAATAATAGCAGAAAGCAAGATGGCGCAAATAAATTAAAACGTATTTAAGCAGTTTATGCCAAACTGATTTAAAATAAATCAGTCCCGACTTATTTAAATCACAAATTGCTTTCGCGAAAAAATATAATCGAGAGCTAAAACGAGTTCAAAAGTGAAGTGCAAATGAGGTATTATGCATTTTTCTGATTTCTCTTTAATGATATGGATTTTATGTACAATAGGAATCCTTTATATTTTAATATCTGTTATAATTTATATGCAATTAATAATTATAACTATTGTATATATAATCTGATATGCACTGTATAAGAAATACATGCAAAGTAAGATTCATACTTAAAAACAATTTTAACTTTAATTTTTTAATGAAAAATAAGGTAATCAAATATATATTGCTTCAAAAACCACCTTTTTAAAAAAATTTCATTTTTTTGCTGCAGCAAAGCATTTCATTGTTTTTTCCTATAAAAATATACTTATATTTTTTAGACATTCATCTGCTGTCGTGTTGTATCAATTCACACTTTTTTCTTGTTTGATATTTGAAAGTTTTGTGATTCATTATTGTTCCCTATCATTTAATCATCCATTAATTCGTACTTATAAACTATATCTGAGTCCACATTCAGAAAATTCTGAAATAAAATTTTGAGCTAAGTTTTCTTTGTCTCGAAGTTCTTAGATAAGTTACTCCTCTTTACTGAAGTCGTCAGGTAAATGTTATTAGTTTTCTTCTGTTATTGTGATAATAAAGGCTGCATGTCAAAAGGACTTAGACATCTTTTTTTCCATAAAAATCATTACAAGCACAGATTGAAAAGTGCATTGGTTTTGAAACGTGAATTTTATAAAGCTATTCCAAAACTTCATCACTCATTTCAGAAGTGTTTTACGACGATATTTGCGTTTGAAGCTATTAATTATACTCTATTTCATGGGCTGTAAAATGAGAATTAAATTAGATGGGAGAAATTAAATTGGAACTGTTTAAAATATCAGGGATTTCAATAGCAGCAGCATATTAATCCACAATTCGAAGGGTTTACGATTTTTTAATGTAAACTTTGATCCTAGTTTCAAAATATTAAAATAAAAATATTCAAAAGAAATTAAAAAAAAAATAAATAAAAACTAAACGAACGAGGTATGAAAACGAACCGAAAAAATAGGCATTTCAAAATAGTTCATAAATAGGAATTATTATTGGGTCTGAAGGACCATGTTAGGGACTAGCTGCTAGTTCGTAAAATCTTGAGTGTTCGTAAATTAAAGGTTCGTAAAAACGAGTGTTTATGAACATTATTAATATTATATTATTAAATTTAATTGCATGGGACATATAATTTCTTCATGATTATAGAATGAGGCAAATTTTATATCTGTTAAATTTTTATTGAATTTTTGAATTTGTAGAAATAATGTTTTCCACACATTATCTAAAACCACCTATCTTAACTTTTGTAATTTTACAGTTAATTCAGTCACAAAAAGATACAAATATATGTTGATTGCCCAGCGCAAAATATATTTTTTACACATTTATATAATCTCATAAGTCTGAGTAAAAATAAGGAAAATGTAAAATGATTTTGTCCTAAAGAAATTCAAACATAATATAAGTTTAATAAATAAAACAATTTAGCAAGTTCTATGGAATTAACTTGACAGTTTATATGTAGCAGTTACTCATCGATAAATTCCTGTGGTTGTATTAAAAATACATCTAAAATCCCCTCTAATCTTTAAAAACTCGTATAATAATTTTATGGAATTACACGCAGTTCTAGGTGTTTTATCACTGTCTAGTTCACAGCTAATGGCTGAAAACAATTATAAAATAACTTTTTAAATATTTACACCAAATTGTTGCTTTCCTGGAGGATTTTTCCCAGTTACTGGGCTATATTCATGTGTCTTAAGATAATGAATTCAGAAAATTTTCGACAGATATTCCAATGGGCAAGCTTAAAACAGTAAATCCAATACCCTTCTTCCGTTGTTCAGCCCCTGGAATTGAATTCGAGACTTACATCAAAGAGCGCTGGCCTAAGATTAGAACTTCTCTAATGTGTATGGTTTCAAGAGATCTACGCTGAGGTATTGCTAATATGAAAAACGTCTTTGGAGAAAACTTTTCATAAAGCACCTCCTTTTTTGATATTTTAACTGATTTATTACTTTACTCTCTTTTTGAATTACATTGTTTAAAAGCAATGGTATAGAGAGATATGCGAAAATTTAATTAAGCCTTTGAATCGAATGTCTTGCTTCTGAAAACTTTAAATTACTTCCATTTATGTGTTTATATATATATATATATATATATATATATATATATATATATATATATA
>JAPDSC010048748.1:0-12377 GCA_026290005.1 Latrodectus geometricus
AAAAAAAGATATTTTCGCACTTTTATATTCCTTTATTATCATATAGATCTTATTAAGTAGAATTCTAACTGAAAAAAAAATCTTCAGGGAGGGCTTTTCATAAATAGAGCATCATATTCACGTATCGCAAGGGATAAAACCCGGAAAACTCCCAAGCACTCACCCAGGCAAGCCTTTAAGTAGACAGCAGAAGTGTAAGAGCCATATCTCATTGTCCGACAGTATCTGGGATCAAATCCAGAAAGCCATACAACGAAGAAGACTATTCATCAAATAGGACATGGAGAGCCTGAATTTCGAATCACTTATAGTACCTTTTAAAAATTATAAACTCCTACTATAGTTATTGTGTTTTTGTGATGTTAAGACTAGCAGTTTAAAAAATACCACTATTTTTTCTTATGTCTTACAAACGCTCATTTAGGAAGAACCAATTTATACTCATTAGGGATGCTGCAAAAATTTCAATAACATTTTCAGTTGACAATAAAACATCGCCAAGTGATTGCAATGTGTTCACTTTTATAGAAAATATAAATCTCTAAAGAAGTGACAAGTACTTACATCATCATATTTAATTAATAGAAGATATTGTCACAATTAATGTCAATGAAAGTAAAGATATCAATATTTGCACAGATGCTGTATGCTTTTTCGCCTTTTTCAATTTAGCGAACATTTTTTTTTTTGCCCATTCTTTTGTCAAAGTGGATTATATATTACGTCAGAATGATCGAGAATACAAAGGATTTGCAACAGAAGTTTATTTTAGCAATCCAAGAGTATCCATCCTTATGGGCAATTTAAAATTCTTTAAACATAATATATATATAGATTTTCATTAAAATTCTAGTAATTCAAATAATTTTTTATACTATATAATAATTTCGTTTATATTTTTATTATTAATCACATTTACATTATTTATTAAGAAAGAAATTATGACGCAACAGTTACTTTAGCTTGGCGAACATTTTTAATCACCAAAACATTCTAAACATCTTTATACTCAATGTCTTATTATCTATGAATGATATCTTACTATCGATCTACTATGTCTTATTATCTATGAAAGAATTAAATTCTAAAAGAACTAACAGAAACTGTAGGAAATAAGAATCGATTTTTATATCACTTAAAGTAAATATCACTGGCATTTTAAAGAGAATAAATTTTAAAAAATTAAGAGAGATAGAGCGAGAAATAAATTTCATGCAATATGAAACTTAATCATACATGTGAAGAATATAATAAAATGAAACTAAACATCATAATAACAGTTATAAAACCCTTTGATTCACATTTTATTCATTATATAATCACAACATTTTTATCTTATCTAATCAGCCTTTTTTTCCAGTTTTCATTTTTATTGCAATTTGCATAAACTAATTAACCAAAAGAAAAAGAACAGGTTTAAATTTTGATACTGCATTCAAATGACGAGGATACTATCTGAGTTGACCTAAAAGTGTCTTTATTTCCAAACCGATCAAATGTGCTTCTGTATTTACTCTAATTTCAACAAAATTCATTCAACTTGCATATATTTTGTTCTAAAAAATAATTATACAATAAAGGAGCTGAAAAAATTGTTTTACAAGAGAATATAAATAATATAATCCTTACATTCGCAGGGGTAGGAGTACAGAAATTTTTTTTCAGGACACTATTTTCAAGAAATATCAGGACATATTTCAATAATTAAAAAACCAATGTTACTTTTACATATTAATTTCTGTTTTATGCATAAAACACATTTTAGAAAGGAATAAACTATTTAATAAATTCTGAGTTTTTTTAATTTTTAATACAACAATATGAAAAATGATACAGAAATTTAAACTTTCTATACTGAACATTTTCTGAAAATTAATAAGTTACATGATAAATGCTTTAAATTAACAGTTAATTTATGTATAATTGAACAATGTTCATTATGAACTGGATGCATCAGCATTTAATTCCGATAATTTAATGCTATACTTTTTAACTTATCATTCACAGATGCAAGCAGGCAGAATCATTTGTCCAACTTCCACATCACTCATATTATCATCATTAATAGCATATGCTATTTTTTTTATTTTCATCATCCAAAAGTTTTTGAGCTACACACTGATTATCAAGCAAATTTTTCTTTTTTTTTTTCTCAAGTTCATTAATTTTTTCTAATAGGAGCGATTGTTTAAACTTTTTTTCACGAGTAGCTTCTACATCTTCCTCGTCCTTTCTTTTCTTCTCTAATTGTGTTACATCTTTGGATTTTTCTATATATGATGCATATTCTGCATGAGATTTCTGAATATAATGCATCATTTCTTTGGTATATGGAATGGAGGAAACAGAATTGCCATGCATTCCAATAACGTCATGACAAATCCGTAAACTTTAAACTGTTAATTCCGATAAAAAAAGCTCTCTCCTTTGTCACAACAGAGTTGTTAGTTGAAAAACCTCTTTCTGGTTGGGAATTTACATTCAACAACAGACATGCTTTAACCACTCTAGAAAGAGTAGGATATTTTAAATCACCACCAGCATCTTTTATATTGAAAACCGCATTCCAATATTTACAGATATTTTGATCATTATCATAATCATTCACAATCAAAGTCACATCTTCACACATGTAAAGAATCCACTCTTCATCCATCTTATCAAAATCTGAAGAAGTTTTATTCACATGAGGAATATGTTGAATTAATCTGCTACATGAACTCCTAAACTATTCCATTTTTCAATTATATGGAGACAAACACTGGAGATCTTTGAGTAAAGGATTTGTTGTAGGAAGTTTTTGAAGCAAATACTTTGAAGTTGCAGCTTCTGACACTTTGTAAAAATGTTGTTTTATCAGTAAGCTCTTCCAGTATTGCTGTTGCACCATGACCTATTTCAATCTTATTTAAATTTAACCAATTTTTTCCTGAACCAACATTAATTTGTAGCAACTTTACTCCATTTTTTTCACAGATTTCTTCTGGGTTTAAAAATTTAAGCATAATACTGCGAACAAGTTCATTTAGTTTACTGTACATCACATGTACTGAAGGTTCGAATTTTTGCATTAGAAGTAAATATGGTTCAAAAGTTTTACAAAAAAATGAAACAAAATTCAGATGTGCCAGAGTCTTAGGGTCTTTTAAATGTTTTATAATCCAAAGATGTCTATCAGAAAGAGGAGATTTCGACTCTTTAGGTGCTTTAACAATGAAATATTCCTTTAGAATATCATATTGCTCAACAATTCTCTCACAAACTGAGCCCAAAGTTAACCAACGGCTCTCAACATGATGAAGGAAATTCTGTCTAGCTAAAGTTTCTTCCAGTATTTCTAACTGTAAGGAATGATAATCTTCTCTTCTTGCAGGAGATAGTTTGAAAAATTGATGAATATCTATAGCAAATCCATCAATATTACAACCAATTTTATCAATACCTTTACGTAGTGCTCCATGGATTATGTGTAAGCAACATGTATCCAAATCAATTAGTACTGGTAAACTTTGCTTACTCAGTTCACTATTTATTTGCTTTAAAACATCTAAATTCTCTAGGTCCCTCTACTGACAACTGCATTATTTTTTCTAAATTCAAGCCATTATTTTGAATAAAACTTAATAAAATTTTTACAATTTTATTGGCTTCAGCATGCCCTAAAAATGTGATTCGAGGTAACAAATGACATTTTTACTTTGTTTGTCTAACCAATAAAAATGTTAATATCCAACTGTTTCTTTGTTTTGTAGTAGTTTCATCGAAAAGTAAAACAAAATATGAAGTGCCGATATCCCGAAACAAAAGAGTTTTGAAATATGGACCTAATCCAAAACTAATCATATACGTGACTTTTTTGTCAGATAATTTGAGATTTTTTGCAATGGAGGAATCATCAAAAATTTCTTCGTAAATGTTAGCTAAATCATTCAAAGATGAAAAAGAATAATTATTTTTATAGCCATCAAAACTAAAATGGTTTCAGCTTTAATGGTTTTCTCTGATGTCGTTTTGGGAAGCCATGATTTGTTATTCACTACTACAGTCGATGTCGAGGATTCAGATGAAGTTGATGACTTGATAGTAAATAGTGTTTGATTCTTGTAACAGTTCACAGCTTTTTTGTGTTTTAATCCATCTGCATGAGCAAGCACTTGTCTAAAACCCATATTTGAAACACTGAATTTGCTTTTGCATACGAAACACTCCGCAGAAGGAACATCGTCAATACTTCGGCACCAGGTCTTGATTAGGCATTTATTCCCATCTTGCAGTTCCAACCATTTGTTGGAAAATTTCGTTTTCCTTGGCATTTTTAAAGTAATTATTTTCAAAAAATTAAATTCTGAACTTGCTAATAAATATTCTTCAAAATGGCGCGATAAGCATTTCACGCATGCTCATAAACGTGGGCGAATAATTCTCACCATTTCGCCATCATTGTAAATAGTTGTGCACTAATAAAACCAGAATCTTTGTCTGTAAAGGCAAAAAATAGAATTTAATTGTAAACACAAACCTAAATTTTTTTGACATCAGACATTCGTGAGCAATGGCTGAAAACGAGGCAAAGTCGAATCTATGGCAACCCTATTTCCGGTTTGAAAGAGAACAAAAAAAGGGGAAAATTTCCTATTCTTGCATAGAAAGCAGTTGAAAGAAATAATATATTCCACTAGAAGAAAAATTTACTAGTGAAAAATATAAAATTATTAATTAAAATTAAACTTTCAAAGGAATGTAATAAAAAATTAAGGAATTTCAGGATTTATTTTGAAAAATAAGGACATTTCAGGACGTTTTTTAAAAAAATCAGGAATTTCAGGAATATAAGGACAACTCCGAGCCTTGCACTTGATAATTCAATTTTGAAAAATATATTATCATGCATTTTCTGTGTATTTTCCTTTAAACCCTTATACATATTTATAAACTGCACTGAGAAATAAAGAGCCATAATGTAGAATTATTCACATCTATATAGAGTGATAATGTTCAAAACAGAGTAAAATAAATAACCAGGGGAAAAAGATTCTTGAATTCATTTGAAAATGATGAGCCTTTTGCTCGCATTGTTTAATGTCTGAAACTCTTCTATGTTGCAAGCCACATTTTCCACGTGGATTACTTTGGAGGATTTTTATGCATGACTGTAA
The DNA here is from genome assembly GCA_026290005.1 of Latrodectus geometricus. Lineage (NCBI taxonomy): Eukaryota > Metazoa > Arthropoda > Arachnida > Araneae > Theridiidae > Latrodectus > Latrodectus geometricus. The sequence goes on from JAPDSC010048748.1 coordinate 5,157, forward strand.
CTGTTTTCCAAATCATGAGACGAGTGAAAAATGCTCCCTTTGAAAGTTATTCGTGGAAATTTAAATATGTAATTTAATAATATTTTCTTCGCTTCATGGATATTTTTCTAAACTAGATATTTATTTAGAAATGTTATAGTTTTAGTTTCTGGCACTGAGCCATACATATATATATTAAGCATATTAAAAATAACATCAATTGCGTAATGTCGGTATATAATTCTAAATTTTAGTAGAAAATTTCTCCGTGATGTAATTTTATTTGTATAAATAAAGCTTGCTAGAAAATAAATCTCTACAAATAATTTCTCGTTATAAATTTATTTAGAATAAAATGAGACGAAAAAATAGTTGGTTATTTAAGATAGATGAAATTCGACAAACGTTAATTTCTTGTTTCAAAGCAATTTTCCTTTATTCAATTAAACTATTCCCTAATTCATGATTTTTATCAGATGTAATGTTTTCATAGGAAACATTACTTACATAGCTTTTGTTATGCACATTTGTAAAATATCTGAATGTAATGTTTTCATAGGAAACATTACTTTCAGATATTTTACAAATGTGCATAACAAAAGCTACAAATATTTGATACAAAAATATTGAAAATATATTCAGCTTATGTGCCAAATAATGATTTTCTATATATATAAGGTTGGGGAAAAAGAAATCCATTATTTTTACGTGAACTTTTTGTAACTTCTTTCAGATTCGCTTTGTAAAAAGGTTTAAAACAGTTTTCATGTAGATTTTTAGGTCTTGTGCGACGCTACGACTGCTGACATGCTATCAAGTTTGATAATTTTTGATATTTTATAGATATTCTCGACGATGTTGTATCCATGCAAAGTGCATCTTTAGCATCCAAATACCCAAACGGAATCAACGAAACCAAAATTGTGCGTAACTGGTTGTTACAGTCATATATAGGACGATAAACACCTTTCACAATTTTAGCCACCCTGTTATCTTTTTCGCCGTAACAAGAGAAAAACGAAAATGTATCGAATTTTCTGTTTGTTGTCTTCTATTTTTAAAACCTTGTACTCATAACTGAATTAATTAAACAAAAAGCCGCTAGAGAATATTTTAGTGTCAAATGTCATCTTTCCAATGAGCATAAATTTGAAATTGTTTGAGATATATATATATATATATATATATATATATATATATATATATATATATCTATATATATATATATATATATATATATATATATATATATATATATTAATACCATTGCAAAATCAGATTTAAATGGTTTTATGTTTGAATTCATAAATGAAATGTTAAGATTTCGTCATTTAATATTATAAGCCAAATTTAGGAGGAGTTATTTTGTGGGAATAATAAGAAATGCAGCCAAATTAAATATATTTTTTGCATTGATCAGCTGTAGGTAATAACTAAATCAGGGCTCATATGAAATAAAGTGATGAATGAAAATTTCTTTATTTTAATTTTGAAATATTAAACTCCATTAATATATTTTTCACTATTAATAATCCCGAATTATTAAATTCGGGACGTCACGTAACACAAATATGATTTTGAGGCAAATAAATTTTAAATATAAATAAGTCTATTGACTCAAAAATATAAATGATATAAAAATCTTTATTTTGTCAATATTTAAATCACATGAAATAAATGATATAGTTTCACATCGATTTTTCCTTTTTAACAATATCTGTCTCTTTCACAGTATCGATATTTTATTCTAAATCAATCTGGAAGCTATATTATGCTATCACAAAGCCATTATCTTTCTCTATGCACAAAGAACGGGAATTTTAAATTTTACCTTCCATTTAGGGAAAAATATCTCTTCAATAAACATAAAATTCCCTAGGCGTGTTTCCGATAATCAAAAACTTAAGATATGCATCTAATCCAGAGTGTTGAGATGTTTTTTTTAAACTTTCAACATTTTAAAAACTAAATATAATCAATCATTTTGATTTTATTAATCTTTTGGGGTTCTTTAATAAAAAGCATTTCTCTTACAAATGCAAAATGCAGGGAAATTGGAAAACAATTTGATATTGCTATTTTCAATGAAAAAACGCAACGATTTTAATTTATCGTTTAGGGACGTATTTAGAAGAGCTAAAAAGGAAATCCTTGACTTTTTAATGGTATCAAAAGCATTAAATTTTGTGTATTGTTTGACTTGGTGATGATGTCAAAACTGTCTTCTAGAGTTTATATGTAATATCCAAGAATTTGAATAGTTATATTTATACCCTAATCTACGTTACGCGTTCTGATCTTAAACACTCCGTTAGGAAGCAGCATTGATATTAATCGGATGCAAGAGGCCACAAAATTCAATGAATTTGACCTTTAAGTTATTCATCTATTTTTATAATTTAATCTCTTTATCAATATTATTCACAAAATCTAGTGACAACACTTAGAGAATAAATTACGAACTCAAAAATATTGTAATGAATTTGAAGATATATACAGCAACTCATGGCCATTTTGCGTATGATTTTCCACATATTTTGAACAATATTCATATATCGAAGGGAAATAATCTGAGAACATCCTAGGACTATATCAAATGATGTTGAAAAAGAAATCAAAAATGTATATCTATATCCAATTTATTGCGCTAGTTAATAAATGATTTGCTTAACAATGACGTAGAGTTGAAAAAGGTTTATTCAGGTTTGAACTTGGACGCAAAAATGTATCTGTCCAGTATCAAACCTGGACGAATACATTTTTATCACTTGCCCTCAGCTCTACTTAAATACGATGAGCATGGTCTCATAATAATTCTGAAAATTTTAAATACGTTGAAATTTAATTTTATAATAATAGTTTCTTGTAATCATATACACATTAATTGCTTCTTTTATTTTAATTTTTGCTGTCGCTTTTCTATTCATCACAAAATTATTTACTATTTATATTCATAAATTTTACTTAACACAATTAACATAAAATGACAGTTCTCAATTCTAAGTCAAAATATTTAATTTCCTTTCACAATAAATTTTCAAAATAGAAATCTTTTTTTAAGATAACACTGTTTTAAAATTGGCGTAAAGTAAATTAAAAAATAATTTTGTTTTCAGGTAAATTTTAAAATAAGGAATACATTATTTGAACTACTATACACCTATACAAAATTATCAAACTTCTTTATATTATTGAAATTATTCAGCAAATATATTTTATGACAATATATTTACTTTCACAAAATTACCTTGAATAAAATTTAAATACATTCTTGCTTAAAAATACTGCCTAAATTATATTTTATTTGTTAATTGAATTACATTCATTGAATAATAAGTTATTAGGGAAAAAAATTTGTGTATTATAAATTAAAAATAAATGAATAATATAGAATACATCTATATATTCTCCTAAAAATTACCAAATACATTTGAAATTAATACAAGAGGAATTCATGTAAATATATACTTCTAAAAACTCTGTTTTTTTAGAATGTAACAAGTTGAACGGTGCGATTCTGAAAACCTAAAATTATACGTCGTAATACAAAAATGATTGATACACAATAAATTAAATTGTGTGAGAAATTTATCTGATAAAACATAATAATATGATAATTACTTCTACGAAATTATTTTTAATTAAGATGAGAAAGAAATATAATTAATTTTGAATTTTTAGAATATTTTCTAAATTTCCTAAATTTAGTTTTTAATTATTATTAGTAAAATTATAGTTTTAGAAAAACATAAATTAAATAGAATATATATTAGAGGTTTATAATGAAAAAATAAATTTCTGACTCACATTCTTATAAATTGTAGCCATTTTTCTAAGAAAAAATTAACTATTTTAACTTTAAACATTTATATATAAAATGAATTTAAAAATTTCCACTTCCTTAACTGGTTTATCAAAATTTTTTTTATAATACTGGTTAAGCTATAACTGCTTTATGTGCTTGGATCAATCAATTGAAGTCAACATCATTAATATTCAAATAAAGAGACGTCTGTTGGCGAGTCGATTATTCTAAACTTGAGCATCATCAATCAATAGTGCTGAAGATGAAAATTTAATTCAAACCTTTTAAATTGTTTGAAAAATGCTTCCATCATTTAAAGGAATGCATAAATTTAAAAGTTTATTAATTGCTTCATTTTTGAATATTTTAAGTAAAACAATGCTAAGTGTTAATGTCAAGAATTATATTCGAAATCAAATAAAAATGAAGAATAAATTTTTCTACTAACTCATTTTTAATATATAATTTTATTTTACAAAATTTTATAATTTTATGTTTTATAGAAAACGTCATTAAATAGAAAATATATCTGACCACAAAATCTGCTTACGTTGTTTTAATTCAACGTGATTACACATAATATTTTGCTTTGTTTATATATATATATATATATATACGTAAATTAATAATACGTAGAATGTGAAATCAGTTAGAATGGTAAGTCCGCTTACCAATCTGACCAATCATTAATTTCATACATCACAGTCAAAAAGGATAAAGTAATTATTTTGGTTTGTTGGCAATAGAAGACGAGATAATAATTTGTAGATTCTAAAATGATTAAATATATATAATAGATATAAATAAAAAAATAGAGACAACGATTCGTAGATATAAATTAAAAAAAAGGTAGATAACGGTTCGTAGAATCTAAAATTAATTGCTTGATGAGTTGGAAGTAAAAAAGAAAGTAACAATTTTTGAGCTCAAATGCCGCCTAACCTGTCTTGTGGTTAGCGTAATTGACAACGGATGGGGAGGACCAGAGTTCGAATCTTGGTTCGGCCATGGATGCAGTTTTTCTTTCTCTCCCTCTGTTTCTTGTCCTTTCTTCTGATGATGGATGAATGTGGCCCACCCTATAAACGGGTTTGTGGGGGTGTTACGTGGGTAGTGCTACTCGCCTCAGTGACTTGGTTCACAGGTGCCTACCGGGTAACGAGAAATGAGTAGCGATTTCCAGCCTTGTTGTGGCTAAAAAAAGGGTTAATCACCCAAGTGCCGCCATTGGGAAAAAAATTTGAGTTTAAATTATTTCGTTTCGTAAAGTAGGACAAGAGATAACAAATTGAAGAATCTAAAGTGATTCTGATGTTGGATTATGAGTTGGACACACTGGAAATAAAGATTCGTAAAACCTGAAATTATTTTATCAATGGGTTATAAATAAGAAAGCCAAGGACAAAATCTAAATTCTTTTGTTAGGGAGCTATGGGTAGAAGAAAATGCAATAGTTAGTGTAGATACTAATATGATTGTGTAAAGAGAAGATAAGAGAGGTAACAATTGGTAAAGTCAAAGAGGGTTAGAGAGAGAAAATAACAATTTTTAGAGTATAAAACAGTTATATTTTGTGGCTTATAATTAGGAGAGATCATAACAAATCAATGGAATTGAAAATCATGTTGTTGTTGTTGCTTATCCCCCTGAACCAAGAAAGCCCACACCAGGTCCAGAAGATCTGGCATAGGGTAGTATGCAGCTTCTTTTTTGGAGATGAACCAGAAGGGCAGAAGACTGACTAGACCTCTGAACACACATGCCATAGGTACCCATGCATTCACACAAGGAAAGGACAAAGACAGGATAGAGAGAGAGAGACAAAGTACATCCATGCCCGAACTGGGATTCGAACCCAGACCACCGCATCCGCAGTCAGGCATGCTACCACCAGACAGAGTAGGCGGTATTGAAAATCATTCAACTAGTGAGTACTGAGAATGAAGTGATATTAACTATATATATATATATATATATATATATATATATATGAGTCTTAATAATTTGGCTTTTAGAGTATGAGTAGGAAAAGATCGGATCTAAATAAAAGTATGTTTAATTTTCAAAGTTTTTTACCCTATTATTATTTATCGTCAATTTCATGAAATCATCTGTGATTTGTTTTCTTTTTGGGTAATATTTACCTAATATGAATTATTTTAACATGAGAATAAAGCCAATAGTGTTGACACGATTAAGAAATATAATTCTTGAAAAATCAAAATATTGTGATTTAAATAACAAAATATAGAAAATTAACAAAATAACAAAATATAAAAAGAGTAGATAATTTCCCAACATGCAAAGAAAATATATTCGAAAAATTATTAAGTATCTTTCGATCCTACATTCAAGGTTATTTGAAGTCAAAGTTCTGTTTATGGCTTTTCTACAAATATTTGACTTAGTAAAATTTAAAATATGTATTAATAATTATCCGTTAAAAAGTCAGATATATGTTAATTAGTAACAATTAATGTATTTAGTGAAGTACTTAATATTAGATTATCATAACTGCTAAATCAATGTAACATTCATGAAGTCAATAAAAAAAAAGAATTTCTTATTTTAAAAACATATATCATTATATCGTAAGTAAAAATAAAGATTTACTTTATAAAAATATATTTCCTAAAAATAAATCAGATTTTAATTCAGTGTACAAAAGTAAAATGATTGTAATAACTTCAATCAGAGAGAAATGGTTTTTTGATTGCATCGAATTTCCAAAAAAATCAAATAAAAATTAAATTCTTCACAAGTTTTATTGGGATCACTTTTCTTTTCTTAGATCATCCTGTTCAACAAGAACATTAGTATTATATAATGCTTTTAAAATTTTTTGACGTATTGAAATCTTTTTGATATTTTCTTTTACAATTTTTTTTTATTTTGACAGAGTGCCTTGTTCAATATCAGTTCCATGAAAATAAAACAAATGATAAAAGTATTGTGAATTATTTGCGTTTCGAAAACAATCTTTTTTTTTTCTAAAAATCTGGTGTTAAGATTAAATTAAAATTTTCTGTAAAGTATTAAATTTCTTTTATAGGCAAGTTCTATTGATGCCTCGAGTTACTAATCTAACATTTCATTTTATCTGATGGCATTTGTGTCTGAGATATATTGCAAGACTGCTTGGTTGTTGTCATGGAAACCATCCCTTGAAAAGAACTTGTAAGAATTGGAAAGAGTACGTCTTAATATGACAATCAATGAATCCTGACAGAGTTTGCATTCGCGTCTGTGAGGGAATTCTCTATTCCAAATATTAAAGAAAAATACGAAAAACAATTATCAGAAATTATATTTCCTACAGAAAATAATAAAAATAACAAACGAAAGTATGTCACACAGTTTTGAATCCAGAGAGATACAGAAGAAATTATTTTATTAATTTAAGTACACTGTGTTTATGTTCTTTCTAAACAATTTTC